>JABUQX010133042.1:0-22500 GCA_015478945.1 Trachelipus rathkii | reverse complement strand
GTATTTGTGTCAAATCACTTTACTACTAGTTTTGTTGTGTGAAGAGCAATGGAAGAACAATGCTTTTTTATACTTTTTCCGCAATATTGCTTGGATACCTCCTTCTTTGCCAGACATCGTAGAACAATCATCGAAACCCAATCCCACTCATTTCTCGGGAACCAGTTCTTCGGTCGTGACAAAATCGTCAATGGCTTTCGCAATGGTTTTTGCGTCAAGCGCTTTCAGTTCTACAAAGCCAATAAATTATTCTTTGACTTCATCGGACTTTGTCGAAATAGCGCAACCCTATGGATAATTGTTTCTTTCCAGAAATATCAGCGGTTTCATCTGCTAGTAAGCTATACGCGCACGCTTCTTTACCTTATTAACGATGTCTTTCCTTTTATAGTAGTACCACATAGATAAATGATCTCATTCTGACTAAACTGATTGTATCTGGCATTTTTACTTCCCCTTTCAAAAATGGTTTTTTTCAATGAATCGATCGGCATCTTCGTAAGCGGCACAAATCTTGCAGCACCCCCTCATCATGATGCTTACACCAAAGCGGTAAATCGTGCGTCCCAGAAAATGTTACACATGAAATTATTGAGGGATAATATTTTTTTATTTCTTCTTAGGATTTTCTAAGATGGTGGTTAATTTGGATGTCTAACCGGCACGTCCTGTATGGACAATTTTTGCAGCTTCAGCAGCACCTTTTATGCCACCTCTGTGTTTGGTATGCGCTTACAACGCAATGAACATCTTTATATTTAGTGAAGGGTCTTTTATTAAGAGCCTAGGACCCCTCTGACCGAACTTAATTTGGTGGATAATAAATACAACAACTTGCAAAAATGCTCCCTTTAGGCGCCTGGAGTATGTCAGCCAATGTGAATATGTCTCCAACCATTCAATAAACTGAATTTCCATCTTTTAAGTGGGTAGCATATTTTCAAAAAATATAGACTCTTTAGGTGGAATCAACACCTTTTGCAAGAAACTGTTGCTTTTCTCAGTCGAATCATAGACTGAATGTCCAAAACGTAATGCGGTGACGAGATGTGTGGTTTCAGTGATTGTTTATCTACTGAAAACGCTAGCTCCGGAATCTGCCATATCATGACTCAGTCGATGGTGCTGGGTTGGGTTCTTTCATCCTGCGAAAAATAGCGAAGTAGGAGGATTGCCTCTTGGTGTATCTAGTTGGACCTATTGGTATCTTTTTCCGTTATTCACCACTTACCATCCATTTTTTATCTGAGTTCTTCCTTTTCAAATTTACTTGTATATATATATATATACTTACTATATATATATATATTATATTATATATATATACTAATATATATTATATATATAAATATATATATATATAATTATATATATTAAATATATATATTTAATATATATATAATATATAATATTAAATATATAAATATATATATATATAATTATATATTTTTTTATATATATATATATTATATTAGATATTATATATATATATATATAATATATATATAATTAATATATATAATTATATACATATTATATAAATATATATTATATATATATATATATATAATATATATATATATATTTATAATATATATATATATATTATAATATATATAATAAATATATATATATATATATGTTCTCACAACTGTAAATTCTCTGCCACATATGGTCATAAGCTAATAATTTACCAACATTCAAGATCTTAACAGAAATAAATTAAAAAGCATAGCAACTATGTTGAAACCAGCTAATTTCTTGTGTTTTGAATGAAAAAATAGTTTTTTTAAAAATGAAACTAACCTCATATGGCAAGTAAGTCATGTGTACAAATTTCACTTTCAGGAGATAAATACCACAAAATTTTATCTATAATATTTAAGGTAAAACGTACGTACCAAGGATCTCCTAATATCCATGATCTGATGAATGAACTTATAACTTTACACACTGAGCCGGGGTGAATCTTATAGAGTTGGCGTTGACGAAGTGGATAATTCTCAATGCTACTATTGAACCTTAAATTTAATAAAGAATTGAGAATCCGACTGAACACAAAATCTAGAATTTATATATACATATCAACATTAGAAAAAGCATAGATGAAATAACAACACAGTTCTTATCTACAAATTAAAAAGCAGGCAAATAAACATGAGTGAGAAGACCTCGTACCGTCAAGAGAAATGTGAGAAATGACGATTGCAACTAAAGCCTCGCCATATATCTATATATATAATATATATTATATATATATATATATATACTATATATATATATAATAATATATATAAATATATTATATATATATATAATATATATATATATATATAGTATATATATATATATAATGTGACCAGATTTCTTGTAGTTAAAATCGGGACACACACACACACTAATTAATATATATTATATATATATATCATATAATATTTATATATATATAATAATATATATATATATATATATTATATAAATAATATATAATATATATATAATATTATATACATTAAAAGGTAAATTTAACAACGGCAACCCTGTTAAATATATAAGATATAATATATATTATATTATATATAATATATATAATATATATATAATATATATAATATATTATATATATATAATTATATATATATATATATATATATATATATATTAATATATTATTATATATATATATATATATTAATATACCTATATAATATACTTATATATATAATATAGATAATATATTAATTATATATATATATATATAGGACCTATTATGTTTTACGACTCGTCAGTTTTGAATTTTTTTTGTTTTTTTTTTTAATATATTTTAGTACTATGATCCTTAACAATGAATTTCAATGGTAACGGACATGATTCAAAAATATATAGAACCTTTACGTTTTTACAACTCCGTCAGTTTTTTTTTTTTTTTTTTAACTAAGGAATACCAAGGTAAAACCGCAAAGATGGCAGGAGTCGGGATCTCTAGGCCTTCCCGGGAAACTACAGGGTAGACTATTTCCCCCCCTCGGGGAGGGTCTCCGGAACCCACCGCTCTTTGTTATTTGGGTGTCGCGGGGGTTCCTCCGCCCTCCCCTACGGGGTATGAAAATCGTCCCCCCCTGTGTTCCCCGTCGCTCGAGCCCCCTATTTTTTTATTTTGTTTTTTTTTTTCGCAGTTTTTTTTTATTAATTTTTTTATACTTTTTTAAATAAGCTTTATACGCCGATTCCAAATATGTAATGGTTTTTCTGTAAGTGTTGTGTCGTTTTTTTCGAGATATTTCATTTATGGAAAAAAAATGCCAAGGGTATACGTATATTATATAATTTTTATTTTTTTTTTTTTTATATTTTTTACATATTTTAATAAGCTTATACGCTGATTCAAATATAGTAATTGGTTTTCTCTGTAAGTTCGTTACTTTTCGAGATCATTTCATTTTGAAAAAAAATATTTAACATAAATTTTATTTTTTAAAATATTTATTTAAATTTTGAACTTTTGAATCATGTCCGTTACCACTGAAATTCATGTTGCGTATCATATTAGTAGCATATATTAAAAAAAAAACAAAAAAACTTAAAAAATAAAGAGAATCCTAAAGCAGAATAGTATCTATATATAGATATATATAATATATATATATATATATATATATTATATTATATATATATATATACTATATATATATATATATATATATATATATAATATTTAATATATTATTAATATTATTTATATATATATATATATATATATATTATATATATATATATATATATATATATATTTATATATAATTATATACTATAATATATATATATATTATATATATATTATATATATAATATATATATATATAATATATATATAATAATTATATATATAATATATATTAATATAATATATATAGGTATAATATATATATATATAGTATGATAGATATATAATATATGATATATTATAATAGATATATATATATATATATATATTAGTGATGCAGGTAACATCCGCATCCGCACATTATTAAAAGATCCGCATCCCCATCGCGCTTTGCCCTGCGGATGTTGCGCGGATGTTTATTGTCGAGATTTGATAAAGAATTTTAGAATGAAAATGCTTAAGATGAATCTGAAAAAGAAAATGAAAATGAAAATGAGTTGAAGGCAATTCAAAAACGGCTTGATATTCCATATCTTAATGTTATCAAAGACATTCCAACTCGCTGGAAAAGTACACTTCATATGATGTAAAGAAGTTTTGCTCAAAGAACCTCTTGCTTCGTACATCAGTTCGTATTCCAAAGTTAAAATTCTTATTAATATGGAAAATGACATCAAATCACACTGCATTAAGCTATTGAAACCATTTGAAGAAACTACCAAAAAAATCAGCACCTCTACACAGAGAATAAAAAATCAATCGTAAACCAAAATTCGATCAATCAAAGTATCATTCAATCAATGTAAATATCAAATATATTTGATTTGCCATGATATTATTTCGAAAAAAAAACGTAAATAAATTGATAATTATAACTTTTAAATTAAATTTTTTAAAAAGAAAATCTTTTTTTAGATTTCCCGCCAGGGGGGGGTTGAAATTAAATTTTAATCTTTAAATCAGGCTCATGAATTTAAATTAATACATAACTGTAAAGAAATGGAACTACTTCATATCGCGTACGAATTACTGATTTGCGACCCAACAATTGAATTTATATACAAGGCCTCCAAAACGCAGGTTTTCATTTAATTTGTATCAAAAATGGATGCTATGATTCGTCTTTATATACAAGTGTGTATTGTTGCGCCGTAGCTGCCATCTTTCTTTCATGTAAATTATTTAATCTTGCATATTCTGGTGTAAATGTCTTTATAAAAATAGTGAAAATAGACTATTACCACATATTCAACTGTTTCAGACGTGTTAACTGTGTTTCATACAGTATAATAAATAAAAAATATATATATTTTTGGAAAAAATAGGCCTTATAAGGGCAATATACTCGCATACTTTGTGTTTCATTATTTCTGCACCAAAATATTTTTACGGATTTGTTTATCTCGCCCAAGTTTATTCATTATGTAGTTGTTTTACAATGTTGTGTCATTAGAACAATAAAAATAAACAGACAGTAAGAAGCCACTTGGGCCTATCAAGATTGTCTCATGTCAAGCTAATAGAATCTATCACCAAACATGCTCATGCAAATCCACAAAGCACCCTAGGGCTTGTCAATAACTTACATAGTATACATGCCATAATTTTAAAAGCAATTAGTTTGTTTTCCCTTACTTCAAGTCTAGGGTTAATATCATTTTCCACCAATATATTTTGTGGCAACTACCAAGAAAATTCTGCAATTAGTAACAGCTTACAGCCATACCTAACTTATCTCTTGGTCAGTAAAACTTAGGGTATATTGATATATATATTATATATATATATTATATATATATATATATATATATATATATATTATATATATATATATATATATATAATATATATATATATATATATATATAAACATATAATATATATATATATATATATATATATATATATATATGGCCAGCATCCCGAAAGTCACATGCATGTAACTTTAAAACTATAACAGCTACAGGAAAATAAAAAACATTATTGAATTCAGCAAGCAATTTCATCGCGGAAACTTAAAAAAAAAAATTATTTTATTCTAATATTTATTAATAACTTCTTAAATATTAGTAATATCTTAGACCTGAAATAGTGCACGCTCTGATTTACCTTGAAACCCTGCATTAGTCTCGAGAGAAAAAGTTGCCAAATACCGTTTTTAACGCTTTGGAGAAAATATTTTTTTTATCTTTTAGGGGGTTCGAGCCAACAGAGGGACAGAGGGGACAAGTCCCCCCGTCGTCCCCGGGAGTCCGGGAAACCCCGACTCTATCCATGTTCTTGTTTACCCGTGGGTATTCGTCTGTTTTAAAAAAAAATCAAAATTTGGCACCTTTGCGTCCTCAGTCGGAGTAAGCGCATCTTGAATTGTCAAAAACTGTAATATTTTCAACATTTTTAACAATTATTAATTTTTAAAAAGCGTTATTTTTTAAAAAAAAAATTTTAATTTCCGCGGTAAAAATGTTTCCTGATAAATAAAATGATATTTATTTTCGTGTAGACTGTATAGTGTCAGTCACTTGCCTGAACTTCGGGATTCTGACCTATATTATAGATATATAATATATATATATATATATATATATATATATATAATATATATATATATGTAATATATATATAGTATATATATATATATATATATATATTAAATAATATATATATATATACAATGTGGCTCCAGAGGAGGGCGACCTGGACAATCGCCCTGGGCCCCGCACCTTATAAGGGCCTCGCGCGCATGCAGAAGATTTAACGCCAAGTAATTTTACCAGAGGTTGTCACTCCCCAATTATAATGAAAATCAAGATATAATCTAATAAACGCTGATAATGGGTAATACAAAGTACAGCATTTTCGCTGTTTGTTAGGAAAAAAAACTACAGCCTCTCAAAGTTGTTAAAATCCTAGGATTTTTAAAAAAAAAAAAAAAAAAAAATTAAAAAATTAAAAATCAGCTCGGATATACTTTAAAAAGTAAATAATGCAAGAATAATTGAAATGGGAAAATCAGCGAGTCTCTTTAGGAAAAAAAAGTTTATCAGCCATCTCAAAAGTTTAAAAGTTCCCATTAGAACTTTCTTATACAAAAAAATTTAGGTGGGACCTCGTGCTCGTATTGGGCCATCCTAGTTTCAGGTTATGATAAGATTTTTAAAATTCTACATAGATATTCTCTGTGATTACCATAAACAAAACTTATCTATAGGGGGACCTGAAAGAGACCTACCCTGGGATGCATATCAAATATTGAAGATTCTAATGGGGTTTTACAGCTTTGAGAGGAGTAGCTTATTTCCCTAAAGAGAGCAAACGGCATCCAGTTCTTCTTCGCCATGGTATTCGCGATTTTTACGTATATCCTGTGCAGTTTTCATAAAATTGGTGGTGCTTAAACCCGGAATTTCAACGGGATATTGAAAACTATAAAAAGACATAATAATAATATATATATATATATATATTAGTATAATATAATAATATATATAATAATATATATAATAATAATATCCGTTAAAATGGGGGGCGGGGGAAAACGGGTATGATGGGGTATAACGGGTAATTTTTTAACATATAAGTTTTTTAAATGATTTGTATTTACTTCATTTGAGGTTTTGATTGTTAAAAAAATTTATATTTAATAATTGTATTTAATTTAAATTAAATAAGTGAAATTTCCCCCGTGTTCTGAAAATAATTTTTCAGAAACTCCAAAAATAAACTAAGGTCTGTATCTCGACCAATTTTCAGTTTGGATTAAAATCTGACTATTACCATATACAAAAGTGTAAAAGTAAGAGTTTTGATGTAAATAATTGCACATATTCCTTTTAGTTCGTTAAATATTAATGGTGATTGGTTTTGGGGTAAAATGGGTAATTTGTGGTAAAATGAGTAATTTTATAATATAAGTATTTGCTTTAATAATTTAAGTGATTAAAAAAAATATTATATTCAATATTTGTATTTAATTGAAATTACATAAATGACAACTATAAATCAGAAAAATTTCCCTAATAATACCAAATGTTTTTTTATTTCTGTACCTATTATTATTGTATTAGGAATATAGATATTAATAGATAATGAGCACCACGGATTAATAATAAATTTTATGTTATGTATAATCATTCAATATTTATATAATTTATATTTGTCTTGATTAAAGCTTGAAACCTTGCGGACGTGTTTTAACTACAAGCTATCCGGGCCAGAAGAATAAAAAGAATGGACAGATCAAAAGGGATAAAGCTCTCTGAAATGGTGAAGTCTTATGATGGTAGCGAAGATGTAGAGGCTTGGTTAACAAAGGTGTCCATGGTAGCAAGGATCAACAATGTGAAGGACGAAGCAGCGTTCATTACGCTATTTTTAGAAGGGAATGCTCTGGCTGTTTTTCTTCAAATGGACGAGGGAGATCAGAAAATTTCGAACAGCATCAAGGCTCGTTTGAGGGAGGCCTTTGGCATGAACGCATTTAGCGCGTATGGTGAGCTTTGCAATAAAAAATGGGAAGGAGAGCCGGTCGATGTATTTGTAACCGAGCTGAGGAGGTTAGCCTCAATAGCCAAAATAAAGGATGAAATGGTGCTACGAAGAGCATTTGTTTATGGGATGCCAACGTCAGTCGGAAAAGAGTTACGAGCAATGCCTGAAATAGAAGATATGGAATTTGGGAAAATATTATCAAAGGCGCGAGCGTTGCTAACACTAGAAAATGAGACTTTTATTGCCGCGGCTAAAGGCGAAGGAGGAGCAAGAATCTTTCAAAAATATTCAAGAGCTTCGATTAAATGTTTCTCATGCGGAGGGCCACATTTGAGGAAACATTGTAAAAGAAAATTTCAATGCTGGAATTGTGGCAAAAAAGGTCATTTTGCAATAGAATGTGAGGAGATGGGGAAACGAGAACGGCGGGCTCGCTGCTTCGGAGGCGGACTCGTCGGAGCATTGAGAGGGAATTCCGAAGAATTATTTATTATAAGAATATTATTAAATGGAAGAAGGGGAAAGGCCCTAGTGGATTCGGGATGTTCTCTTTCTGTGGTGAAGGAAGATTGTTGCAATGAAATAGAAGGAATAAGTCGAGTCACCGCTTTCGATGGAAGAAAAATATCCGTGAAAAGGGGAAAAGTAAAGGTAGAGATAAGGGGGAGAGAAATTGAGAAGGAAGTAGTGTTGACTGAAGAGCTAATAAATGGTGTGGATATGATCTTAGGACTAGATATTATATTCCAACTTGGGGGCGTCGAATTGAAGAGAGATGGAGTAAGATTTGGTATTGAGAAGGAGGAGCGGAAGGATATTCGGGTTGCGTCGGTAAAAGGGAAGAAAACCTTGAAAATAGATAGGGACTTTGATGCGTATTTCGATGGGAATTATTGGGAAGTGCGGTGGAAATGGAAAGAAGGCAGGAGTCCGGATTGGAGGAACTCTGTGGAGTGTTATGAGGGAACAATGAAGGGAGATATAAAAGAGAAGTTTAATACTGAAGTCGAGAGATGGATCTCAGAAGGTATTTTAAAGAAAGTGGAACAGGGTGAGAAGGAGGGAAAGAATGTGATTCCAATGATGGCAGTGAACCAAGAGTCTAAAGGAAAAATAAGGCCAGTGTTGGACTTCAGGAAGTTAAACGATCACATAGAATGCCATACTGGAGATGAGATAGTTGCATGTGATGAAACTCTGAGGGTTTGGAGGAGAAAAAAGGCAAAATTAAGCTGGTGGATTTGAAAGCGGCGTACTTGCAGTTGAGGGTAGATAAAAGTCTTTGGAAATATCAGGTGGTGAAGTTTAAAGGAGAGATGTATTACTTAACTAGATTGGGTTTCGGAATAAATTGCGCTCCAAGGATAATGATGAGAATTTTGAGAGAGGTTTTGGCACAGGATGAAAGAATAAGAGAAGCGACCAGCCATTACATCGATGACATAATTGTGAATGAAGACATCGTAGGAGCGGAAGATGTAGTCTTATATTTAGCAAGCTATGGATTGGTGACGAAACCAGTAGAAGGTCTTGTGGATAACAGAGTGTTAGGATTGAAAATAATAAAAAATAAAGAAGGGAAATTAGAGTTTAGAAGAGGTGGTGAATTACCAGACCTAAAGGAAGGGAATCTTTCAAGAAGAGAAGTATTTTCAATTTGTGGTAAATTGGTGGGACACTACCCGGTTGTAGGTTGGCTAAGGGTAGCCACAAGCTATTTGAAAAGACATGTGGAAGGAAAGAGTTGGAATGATTTGGTCGATGATAAGGTCATTCGAGTATTAAAGGAAATGTTAGAGGAAGTGAAGGAAAGAGACCCAGTAAAAGGTTTTTGGAGGGTTTCGGATGAAGATAAGGGAGTAGTATGGTGTGATGCAAGCAATCTGGCCATAGGGGCGGCGTTGGAAATTGGGGGAAAGATTGTTGAAGACGGATCGTGGATCAGAAAGAAGAACGACGTGGGTCATATTAACGTTGCAGAATTAGAAGCGGTTATTAGAGGAGTGAATTTGGCATTAAAGTGGGGTCTGAAAGAGCTGGAAATTAAAACAGATTCGATGACGGTAGTCAATTGGTTAGGTTCAGCAATTACAATGGAAAGAAGAGTGAAAACAAGAGGCTCAGCAGAAATGCTAATCAAGAGAAGATTGGGGGTTCTAAGTCAGCTGATAATAGAGTTCGGGTTATCAGTGAGTGTAAAGTTTGTAAGATCAGAGATGAATAAAGCTGATAGTTTAACCAGAGTCAGGAAATCTTGGATGGGAATTTTCGAAGAAGGAGAGCAGAGGGAAGAGGAAATTGCTGCCGTCGCGAATATAGAAAAGGAAGTTAAGGATTTGCACGAAAAACATCATTTTGGGGTGAATAGAACCTTGTATCTGACGAAGATGGTTGTACCGGAAGCCACGAGGAAAGTGGTGGAGAAATGCGTGAAGGATTGCAAAGCGTGCCAATCAATAGATCCTGCGCCAGTAAGGTTCGGGAAAGGGGAATTAGGAGTAAGCAGGAATTGGTGGAGGGTGGCGATCGATGTCACGCATTACAAAGGGAAGCACTACCTGTCAATTGTTGATTGCGGACCGAGCAGATTAGCAATTTGGAAAGTTTTGAATAATGAGACGGCAAGAGAAATCATTAGGAAGTTGGAGGAAGTGCTTGTGGAAAGGGGGCCAATGAAACAACTTATGATGGATAACGGTACGGCGTTCAGATCAACTGATGTAGAGAGGTTGTGTAAAAAATGGAATATTGAACGGGTCTTTAGAGCAGCAAACAGAGCAAGTGGCAATGCAATAGTAGAGAGAAATCACAGGACAATCAAGAGAATGGCAGAAAGGGGGGGAATTACCCCGGAGGAGGCAACGTTTTGGTACAATATGTCGCCAAAGAATGGATTAGAAGATAAGAGCGTCCCTCATAGGTCTATTTTCAAATATAGATGGGGGCATCCACTTGAAAAAATGAAGTCTGTGGATTCTGGTAGAAGCGATTCAAGGTTCAAAATTGGAGAGGAGGTGTGGGTAAGACCTTTGCAAAATAAGTGTACAACGAGATGGATGAAAGGAAAGGTAACAAGAATAAATTCTAAATTTAATATAGATGTAGCGGGAATCCCGAGGCATATAAAGGATTTGAGGAAAATAGTATGATGATTTGAAAATCATGGGGGCGTGTATTAGGAATATAGATATTAATAGATAATGAGCACCGCGGATTAATAATAAATTTTTATGTTATGTATAATCATTCAATATTTATATAATTTATATTTGTCTTGATTAAAGCTTGAAACCTTGCGGACGTGTTTTAACTACAATTATTATTATTATTATTATTATTATTTTATAACTGGTATTATTAGGTATTCTATTATTTTTATTTATTAATTACTAAGACATTAAGACATTAAAGATATAGAGACCAGTAAAGAAGCACACAGGCCTTCGAGGACTTCCAAGTCACCACCAACCAAAACATGCTCATGCAAATTCACAAAGCACCTAGGGCTTGTTAAATTACTGTAATTACAAATCACCATTTGGCTTAGTCAAAAGCTAATGAATATATAGATACCCAAACCATCCCCAGCTTAAGCCAATTTGCTTAGTCAAACTAATGATATAGCTATATACCTATGATACCCCAAAACCACCACATGCAGTATACTGTCCTGATTAATTACTATTCTTTTTAGGTACCTAGTATTATATTACGGACATAACGGTAGCCGCCCCCCTACGATACAAGTGTTTTTTATTATTGATTATTACCTACCTATCCACTATTACTATTATTATTTTTATTACTGAAAAAAAAAATTCATATTTTTATAAAAAACAATTGTCCAAGAAGGATAATAAAATGGTATAAGTTACACATATTTATTTATACCAAAATTATTTTTTTAACATCTTTAACAGTTTCATATACTTGAAATATTAATAAATAATACTGTACAATTGTAATTATTATAATTTTCAATTACTTATTTTTATTCAAGGGCAAATTACTCCATTTTTGACACTCATTTTTCAAAATTTTACTATAAATATTTTTTTTTACATTTTTCTATATTTTTGTTATGCCATAACATTTATGAATGTTTAAATTTGAAAAAAAAAAAACATTTAAATATGGTTATAACTTGATTTTAGTTTTAAAAAATTAAAACCAAAATAAATAATTTTAGAAAAAAATTGATTTTAACAATGGTAAAAAAATATAGCTCACACATGTTATTTTCGACCCAAATTAATTTTATAATATCTTTAACAGTTATATTACCTTTCAGTATTAATATCAATACTACTGTTCAATCGTAAGTCCCATAATTTACAAGTACCCATTTTACCCCACACCAATTACTCATTTTACCCCAAAAATTTTTTTTGAAAATTGCATTTTTCAAAAATTTGCTAAAAATATTTTTCTTTACATTTTTTATATTTTCGTTATGCTATAACATTTACAAAGCTTTAAATTTGAAAATAAATATTTAAACATGGGTCTAACTTAAATATCTGATTTTTGCCACTTCAACATAAAAAAAAAAAATCTTCAAAAAATTACCCATTTCCCCCCATTTTACGGTATATATATAATGTACAGATTTTAATACTTTATATACTTGTGTATGTTTTCTATGAAAAACTGCCTAGGACCACGCAAAGCCCAGTGCTGTCATTGCCGCCCAGGGCCCCGCAAAGCCTAGAGCCGCCCAATATATATATAGTATATAATATACTATATATATAGATATATATATTATATATATATATTATATATATATATATATATATATATATAATAACTATATATATAATATACGATAAAAAAAAACAACTCTTTAACTTTTGTTTCTCTCATACACTTGACATATAGAAATGCTATGGTATACATGTTATTGAGGTTGGTATTAGTGAAGGTATGGAATAGGTATTAAAATTTTTTTTTCTTAAAACTCCAAAAAAAACAAGATTTTTTTTTACCCCATTCGAAGATATAAAATGGGGTAAAAAAACAAAACATGGGGTAAAAAAAACAAAACATGGGGTAAACCAAAACAAAACATGGGGTAAAAAATATTTACTTTCTAAGCTACTTTCAGCTTACTTCCAATGCTTGCTAGCGTTTTCCTGATGTGTCCTGTTACTTCCTGTGATATGTTTTAACCCATACCCCCTTCTGGTTTTCTAGTTCTTCTATGTACTTTCCAGGGTTGTGGAGTCGGTTCAAAAATTTTCCGACTCCGACCTCTTCAAAATTACTGACTCTGACTCCACCCTTTTGAAAAATGCCGGCTCCGACTCCACTCTTTTGAAAATTACCGACTGCGACTCCACCCTCTTCAAAATTACCGACTGCGACTCCACTCTCTTCAAAACTACCGACTCCCCGACCCCAACCCTGGTACTTTCATGAGCATTTTTCTCCCTACCCCCTTTGTTCTAGCTCTTCTATGTATTCAGCTAAACTTTCCAAGCTACTTTCCAACTTTTATGCACTTTAATAATAACACATCCATGTTAAAAAAAACTTTTTTTTACCCCATTTTGGAAAATTTGATGGGGTAAAAAAAAATTGAATGGAAGGGGATAACTCCAGTGTTAAAAAAAATTTATTTATGTTTGCCCAGTTCCATCATCATAAACCCGAAAAATATCCAAATAAAAAAGTAAAAAAATGAATACCATTTGAAATGTAGCAAAAGTGGTAAATACTCGTAAAAAAGTTTGTAGCATTTTTAACTGGGGATTCGACATGTTATCGCTTGCATTTACTGTCAATATAGAGCAGCCCATTTTCTTGTTGGCATTTTTTATGAGATAATAAAACGGCTACATAATAGCCCAAAAATTCGAAAAAAATTTTTCAGGAAGGGTGAGGTTTTTTTTTTTTTACCCCACCAACCTCAAACCTTTTTTTACCCTGTCTGACTAATATATATATATATTATATATAATATATATATATATATAAATATATATATATATATATATATATATATATATTATATATATAATATATATAATATATTATAATATATATATATATAATTATTATATTGCTAGCAATTTATAATCTAAATAGGTAATATCATCATATATGGACAAGGTTTATATCAACTGGTCTTTAACAAAAAAAAATAATAATAATTTTTTTAACCAGAAAATCTTGAAATTTTTGTATCATTATCATTTTGCACAGTTAGCTACCCAATAAATTGTTTTTTATTATATGACTATGTTAAGTATGCAAGTTTGGTCAATTATTTAAATGAACCAACTATAGACACCTGTGACATTGCCAACCACTAAAGTTTACCTAGTTGTTGATACCATTAACACATCTAGCAACAGAAACAAAGCAGTATACTTTCAAAGAAGTATAGTCAGATGAGGAATAGGAAAGCTTGTGCAAAGTGAAATAGAAATAGCTTTGTAAGTTGTAACTGATAATGCAGCCAATATTTCAAAAATGAGAACAAGGCTATTAAAAGATGAGAATTGCGACTTGATTTGCATTGTGGGTTCAGCTTAAATTTATTAATAAAATTTATTATTATTATTATTATTATATTATATTATTATTTATTATTATTATTATTATTATTATTATTATTATATTATTATTATTATTATTATTATTATTTTATTGTTATATTTTATTATTCTTTTTATAATTATATTTTTGTTAATTATTACTATTTATTATTATTTTTTATTATTATTAATATATTATTATGATTATATTATTATTATTATTATTATATTATTATATTATTATATATTATTATTATTTTATTTCATTATTATTATTAACAACACAATATCTAAGCAGCTTTAGAAAAATAGAAGGCTCAACACTTGTGATCAAAGGAATTGAAAATTTAAAGAATGAATGACTTGCCATAACTCCAACTCATTATTAAGCCAGCATTATACATCCCCATTACAGAGAAAATTATCTAAATTAGCGCAATTAATAAAATTGGGTGCAGAGTATTTGAGAACAAAGTAAATGTATGAAATGTATTTGTAGTAAATTTATGAAATTCTATTTTTAATATTTAAATATGCTTATAATAATAGATCACATAGCTATATCAGAAACTTAAAAAGATTACAAAAAAATCTTTTTTTTTAATATAAAATAAAAGGGTTCAGACTTCAGAGTGAAAGTTGTATCTGGCAAAAAAAAAAAAAAAAAAAGAAAAGAAAGAAATTGCCATCAATATTCAGCATTAGCCACAATTACTGTAGTGTTTTGGCTAACTCTATTATGAGGTGAAAGAGCTTGAAAATTATTATGTATTAACATATTTGCCCATTATGACATTACTATATATATATATATATGTATTATATATATATATATATATTATATATATATATAAAAAGTATATATATATAATATATATATATATATATATATATATATATATATATATATATATATATATTATATATATAATATATATATATATATATATATATAAAACCATCTAGGTTGTCTACATTTATGGCAACGTAGATCCATCTAAGTTTTGTTTAGGTATGTAGCATTGGTATAGGTAGGTCTTGGTTTAGTACCTTGCTAGTTCAGGTTATGGTAAGTTTTGTTAAGTATGCACATAGTAAACCTGTGTATACTTAACAAATCTTATCATAATTTGAACTAATAGGAACCTAAACCGAGACCTAACCTATATGGATTGTCTATGCTGTAGACTCTAACCTACCTTAGATAGGTCTGTTGCCATAATCATAGACCTAATCTAGATTGTTTGACTGACTCTAAATTGAATAGTTTAGCGTAAGCTATAGATATTTGCTACATTATTAATTAATGTTATAGGCCTTACAGAGACTTCCAATAACTTTTATTAATTATTTCGGTGCATTTCCAGTATTCTCATAAAAAAATTATGAAAATTTGTAGAAAAGCCAAGTGATTTTAAAAATGTTGAGTTTGAGTCATATTTTAAAATGATATAGCCAGCAAAAAAATATTCCTATTGCTCAGCCTTAATTAGAATTATAGTTATGTTAGAGACAAAGTTTATTTATTAAAATTATAAGGTGAAGGAGTTAAAAAATTATAAGAAAGTTAGAAATGAAATTATTCAGTCAATAAGTAAGGCAGAGAAAGGGCAGAAATAATATCAATAAAGACCAACAAGTTTTTAAAGTAAGATAAAACCTACAGGTTCAGATATGGTATTGGTTAATATTTTCAATGCTTATTTTGCATCAGTGTTTACTGAGGAAAGATTGGATAATATTATAGACTAATAGTTTGAGTAGGCTTGTAATAAGCAAGCTTACAGAATTGGAAATTCAGTTGAAAGAAATTAAACCTTTACTAGACCACAATGACATAGATAAACCTCCTGATGGTCTAGATAGTGGAATTCTAAAGGAAGGTAGTAGTAGTAGTACTGCAAAGGCTCTGTATTTGATTTATAAGTGATATGTAACATTTTTTAAAATACCAGGGGGTTGAAAAACTGCATATGATTGCCCTATTTATAAGACATGCATACACGAAACACACATTTTATACCTATATATATATATATATTATATATATAATATATATATTATATATATATATATAATATATATATATAATATAATAATATCATATTTTTAGATTTGTAAAATTTTTAGGATTAATGAAAGTGTTTTAAAATACTTTGGGTAACTTACACATTTCATTCTTTGCATTCACCTTGGCATCTTGTACAAGAATAATTTTGGTTTTTAATAGCAATCATGAAAATGTTTTACTCTACATGATAAATATTTTAAAATGTTTCTCTTCAACTGTCCGAAATGCCATTTCACACATCAGAACTTTCTTAAATTGTTAAACAATTTAAATATTGAACATAGTTATGAGAGAAACTTTACATTCAATTGCCTACTTAGTAATAAAAGGAACAGGAAAAAAAATGAATCAAGTATAAATCTACAAGTTTCTATGACTGATTATAACAGTATATCTTTGAATAATAATGAAAATAATGAAAAATATTTGAAAAATGAAGAAGAAAAAAACAATTCTTTGCTTCATAGTGCCAATTTAGATCATGGATCAGTGGATGACGATGCTTCATATTGTAATTCAAAAAGAGTTTGTGATCCTGAAAAAAATAATGAAGAAATAACAAATGATGTAGCATGCAGTGAAACATTAGAGCTTCAGAATGCAATGACGTCAAATGATGCATTTGGTAAAACTATTCAGTCTCAGTCTTCTGAGAAAGTAGTTTTCTTTGAAAATCAGTCAAATAATGTGTACACTACATATCAGTTGCCTCACATTCATGAAAATTCTCTTCTAGCCAGTCAGCAATTATTAAATAACATCCTTTGGTACATGCCTGTTTTTCAGCAATCCATACAGCTGTCCCACACCCCTCGAAAACCTGTTTATTCTCTCCTCAATCTCTCCGGCCATTTCTCCATCCACGTTTACAGTAACACCCAGTACTTAAATTTTTCCACTTCCTTTAACCTTTCCCCCTCTATCACGATGTCAAGCACCTCTCTTTCTCTAGCGATCTTCCCGTCTTTTCCTTGTTTATTTTTAATCCTTCTCTATGCAATATGTCTCCCCACCTATCCAACGCTCTCTGCAGAGTCGCTCTGTCACTTGTCACCACTGCTATGTCATCTGCATATGCCATAGCAATTCCAACATCCTCCTCCAAACCAACCTCTCGGATACACCCATCCATATATATGATAAACAGCAGAGGAGACAACACTCCTCCCTGTCTCACTCCCGCTTGTACATTGAACCATTTTCCTAAGCCAAACGCTGTTCTAACGGCACTCTTACTAGTGACATAGAGACTACGTATCACTCTTATTAACTTGGGTTCAACCTCATAATACGGATTTCCAAGCGTTTCCCACAACTTCTCCCGCGGCACACTATCAAACGCTTTCTCTAGATCTATAAAAGCAGCATAGATGTCTCTATCCCACTCCCAGCTCTTCTCAATCACCATCTTCAAGCTAAAGATCAAATCGGTGGTCTTCCCGGTCTAAAACCATATTGGGCCTCATTCAATTTACTCTCCACACTCGTTCTAAGTCTCCTCTCCAAAATCCTTTCATATATCTTCAAAGCATGGGGCAGAAGAGATATCCCCCTATAGTTGGAACACTCACCTCTGTCTCCCTTCTTAAATATTGGACATATAATTGCCTTCCCCCATTCCTCTGGCACCCTTTCCTCTCTCCAAAATCCGTTGAACAGTCTCCACATCCACTGCACCACCTCCTTCCCCCCCTTAAATATTTCAACAGGTAATCCGTCGATACCTGTACTCTTACCATTCTTCATACTGTTTATTGCGGTCTCCACTTCCTCCATTGATATTATCTGTTCATTATTTGGATTTTCCGCACCCGCTTGTTGTTCAACAGCGATATCAACCTGGTGTTGATCCTCTGCTCTTCCCCGCCGTTCGATCCCTATATTTGGATTGTATAATTCGAAAAAATACTCGCTCCATCTATCATTAACCTCCTCTGGTTCTATTTTCAATCTGCCCTCCTTATCTTTAACTAAGTGTCCTGCTGACGAGTCCTGTTTCCTATATCTTTTTGCCATATTATATACTAGTTTTTTAGTTCCGGTCATATCTTGTCTCAATTGTTCACCTATTCGCACCCAAGACTCATTCTGAGCCTCCCTTTTCAATACTTCGGCTCTATTTCTAAGGGTTACATATTCCACTCTGGATTCTGGGCTTCTCTCCTTCATCCAACTTCTAAACGCTTTATTTTTTTCCTTTATGGCTCGTCCCACCTCCTCCGTCCACCAGACAGTGCACTTCTTCCCTGCGCCCATCTTTTTGATGTCCAATACTTCTCTCGCGCAGTTATCCATCTTATTCCTAAAATTCTCCCACTCCTCCTCCACACCCTCGAAATCCGCGTCCTCTCTCGGTTTACAAGTTCTTATTTTATTCTGGAGTGCTTCAATCACTCCTTCCTCTTTTAATTTTTCCACAGCAAACCTCTCTCTCACAAGGGCCTTTGTACACATCGGTCTCCTCATACACAACTTTCCTATCACCAACCTGTGATCCGAGTCCAAGGATACAGAGGGAACACTCTTTACATCCGTCATAACTTTCCTGTTGTTCACGAGAATTAAGTCAATCATCGACTTCTCTGTATATTCCTCTAACACGCTGTTCCATCGGTACCACGTCCATTTGTGTGAATTCCTGTGCGCATAAAAAGTGTTCATGATTGACAGACCATTTTCCATCGCGAAATTCAAGAGTCGTTCTCCCTCAGCATTCCTCTCTCCAATTCCGAAAGCTCCAATCACCGTCTCTAACTCATATCTCTCCACTCCCACATGAGCATTAAAGTCACCCATAAGAATTTTTTCCTCCGCATTCATTCCATCATAGGTATTCTGTAGTTGTTCGTAAAAAGCTATTTTTTCTTCTTGTGGTCTACCCTGGTGTGGGGCGTAGACTTGTATTACTCCCACACTCCTACCTTCCAACCTCAGCACCACCGCCACGACCCTCTCACTTCTGTATATCACATCCTCCACTCTACCAGCCAAGCCCGGTGTCAGAATTACCGCCACTCCATTTTTCTCTGCTCATCTCTACCCTTATAATACATCTGATAATTCTTATGCAAATTACGGCTGCCCTGTCCTGTTATATGCGTTTCACAAGTTCCCATGACGTCCAACCTGCGATACCCCATCAGCTCCACCACCTCCTCTTCCTTACCCTCCATCTTACTTATATTAATAGTTCCCATGCGTAAGTTCAAATTGCGTTGTCGAAATCGTTGTCCATTTTCACGCCTAGTCAAAAACCGAAAAAATCCGTCAGGGTTCCGAGGCCTAACTTGCGCATCTTGAGATATCTATCCACTGCCGGCTAGCTGGGCCTATCGCAGTTTCCCAGGACCATCATTTAATATCTTCCAGAAAGATATAGGCCCAATTTGTTTACAGGGATCCCTCAACGGTCTACAGGCAACATTTTTGGTCGACCCAAGCTGCTGCACCTCTCCAAGGTTAGATGGCCCTTTGTCGTGGTAGTAATAATTATAATAACTATAATATTTTAATATATATATATATATATATAAATATATATATAGATATATATATATATATAATATATATATATATAGTATATATATATAATATGATATATATATATTATAATATATATATATATATATTAAATTTTTAAGAAATATAGCACTTTCTTGTAAAATATTTATGAAATTTCTCCCCTTATTTTTGGTTACTAATAAATTTATCGCACTTTTAAAAAACTTTTTAATTCATCCTCAATTTAAACACTAATGGTATCTCGAATTTTTCAAACTATTATCACAAAAATTGATTTCAAATTAAAAAACACTTTTTACTCAAATGAAAACATTTTCAACTACCAAGCTTCATCTCTATGTGGAGATACCTCTTCAGGTAAATGGTCAGTCAATCAACGAGAGCAAAGATCGAGAGTTCAGACTGTCTGTAAATTATTGAACTGTTTTTTTCTATATTTTTTTTTGTAAAAGCATGTATCCTTCGATTATATTCAAACCTGCTATCGAATCTATTTATTTCTCCTTTTTGTTTATTATAATTTTCCCAATTCTTTATACAAAATGATTCTATTTGCTTTCTAAGATCGGTATCAGAAGTGTTAAAGATTTTATTTATTGCAATATTTTATTTATTGCAATAGAATGATTGTGGTTGTTTTATGGAAATGAGGGCCGAATTTATATTAATCGATCTGAGATCAAATTTGCTGCTGGAATGATCCTTCGTGATATAATGCATTTTCACCAAAATAAGTTAATGCATCCCTGCAAAAGGTAGAATACACCCATTCTAGGAAACTCATTGTTTTGATTTTGGAGAGAGAAAAAACTTTTTTTTAAAAGGAAAGTATTTGGGTTGTGATATATCAATATATGTGATATATCCGACAAATTTATAAAGTAACCAAATAAGGTAGAAAATTTCCCATATATAATATATAAGGATAATATATAACTAAGATATATATAATATATATATATATATAGATATATTTAATAATATATATAATAATATATATATATATATAAACACTAATATATATAATATAGATATATATTATATATATATATAATATATATATATACTATATATATATATATATATATATAATATATTAATACTATATATTATAATATATATATATATATAATATGATATATATATATATATATATATATATATATATATATATTTATATATATATATAAGTAACGCTCTAGAAGCGATGAGATTATCTCCCAATGGGCATTTGGGGTGTTGAGTACCCAGTACCCAATGGTTCGTCCCTGAGGCGCTGCAGTCCAGTGCTTCTTCTCACACAGCCAGTAGACTCTCCATCAATAAAGATAATAAAACATTACTACTTTTTGCAGACAAACACCTTTTTATTCGTATATCCACTGTTGTGAGATGTGAAGTATGTGTGTGATTGTGTGTGTGTGTGTGTGGTTGTGTGGTGTGTGGTGTGTGTGTGTTGTGTTGTGTGAAAGAAATTTTATCACAGGGTATGGCTCTTGAGTGCTCGTAAAAGGCGACTAAAGGAAAGTGGTAGTTGTTGGATCGGACCTACTACCACTTATTTATACCCCTAGGGAATGCTTATGCAAGACTCTGAATTTCGAGCATGTTGCGCACACTACCACACATCTTGTAAAAGTAAAAGCTATTAAAAGTAGCAGCAAAGATATATATATATATATATTATATATATATATATAATATATATATATATAATATATATATATATATATTAATATAATATAATATATTATATAGATTATAAATATATTATATATAATAATATAATATATATATATAATATATAAAATATAATATATATATATATATAATATATATATATATATATATAATATAAATATTATAATAAATATAAATTATATATTATATAATATATATTAAATATATATAATATATATTATATATATAATAATATAATATAATATATATTAATTTATCTGTGCAAAACCAAGCATTTTTTATTATTTTATTCATTTTATTATATTATTTAATATTAATTATTATATTAATTATATTATTATTAATTTATTATTATTTTAATTAATTTATTTAATTATTATTATTATTATTATTTATATATTATAATTATATTAATAATTAATTTATTATTATTATTTTTATTATTAATTAAATTATAATTATTAATATTAATATTATTATTATTATTTAATTATTATTTATTATATATA
>JABUQX010133041.1:7500-24787 GCA_015478945.1 Trachelipus rathkii | reverse complement strand
TGGAGTCTGTTGTATGAAGAATTGTTGGATGGGTGTTTGTCAATTTTTTGTCAGGTGTTAATAGTGAGATAGAAGATTTTTTTTGGCGAGGCTGTCATTCTGTTTGTAGTCAGCCATTGTTCCATTGGTTTATATAAATGCTGCAGTTCTTATCTTGCTGTATTTATGGAGGGGCTGTGAGCTGTGATTGTAGGGTCGTCTGCGTAACTATTGATTTTTACAGAGGGGAACGTGGGTTGTGGCAAGTCATGCATAAAATTATTAAATAATGTTGGTGATAAGATGGCGCCCTTGGGGACTTCATTGTAAAATTTGTACGTACGAGAGGTGTGGCGTCCCTGATTGACTCTAGCTGTACAACCAGATAAAAAAAATTATATTATTTTTTGGTTATTGATGATTATACTAGAGTCTATTAACAGGTGACATTGGAACGTATCGAATACCTTGTTTGTATCTAATGATACTAGGAAAGTTCGGGAGGGTGGTATGTTTTGGTTAAAAACGGTGAGGATGTTTTGTGTGAGATTGGTTGGATTTGTGGTGGTGGAGTGTTTTGTCTGAAACCGTGTTGTGTATTTGAGAAAGGGAATAAGAGGGGAGATTCTGTTCAGAATTAATCTTTCAAGAACTTTAGATATTGTTGATAGTAATGAGGTGGATCTATATATGAATCTGGGCTATTGCGTTGTTTGTTACCTTTGTGAATGGGGATTATGTGTGAGTGCTTCCAGAAAGGTGGGATGGTGTTGGTTTGCAAAGCCGTTTTGAATATTTGAGTTAGTAAAACTATTGCTTTAGTTCCGAGGTATTTGAGGTGCATGTTGAAGATTTTGTCTAGACCTTCTGCTTGTGAGTTTCTGAAGATTTTGATGGCGGTGAGTACCTCGAACGGAGTGAATGGGGGAACTTCTTGGTTAATCTTTAAATTTTTAAGCGATTTAGTTGTTAATCTATTGGTGAGTGTTGTGGGTTTATGGCTAATTGAAGTAGTGTAACAATATGAGATTGCATTGATATTTAGGACTAACAATTCCATTATTTTGTTTACAGATGTCTTCGTGGTTGGTTGGTTGGGGTTATGCATGTGAAGTATGGAGTTTTTTTTATTTTTTGGTGTATTTTTGTTGAATTGGTCTTATAGTTTAGTGTTTGAATGAACTGTTGCCAGCTTTTGCTCTGGTTCGAGTTTACTAAATTGTTCATTCTGTTGTTGAGGTTTATAATCTGGTTAATTTGGTATTGATTTATTTGTCTATTTTGTTGAAGGGAGTTTCTCCGTTCTATCATGGTATCTATTTCCGGTGAAAAACTGATTGAAGTGTTTGCGGTAACCTTGGGGGATGTGATATTTGGATGTTTTTGATATGGTTTTATTGAATTGTTTCATGGCTCTGTCGAGAAATGTGAAGTTATTTGTTTGAAAGGATTGAAATTCGAGTTCTATGGGTCCCGTGAATGCTTGTCAGTTTTGCTCTTGTACTAATGTAAGTTCTTTAATATGGTTTTATTGAATTGTTTCATGGCTCTGTCGAGAAATGTGAAGTTATTTGTTTGAAAGGATTGAAATTCGAGTTCTATGGAATCCGTGAATGCTTGTCAGTTTGCTTTCTTGTACTTAATGTAAGTTCTTTAATATGGTTTTATTGAATTGTTTCATGGCTCTGTCGAGAAATGTGAAGTTATTTGTTTAGAAGATTGAAATTCGAGTTCTATGGAATCCGTGAATGCTTGTCAGTTTGCTTTCTTGTACTTAATGTAAGTTCTTTAATATGGTTTTATTGAATTGTTTCATGGCTCTGTCGAGAAATGTGAAGTTATTTGTTTGAAAGGATTGAAATTCGAGTTCTATGGAATCCGTGAATGCTTGTCAGTTTGCTTTCTTGTACTTAATGTAAGTTCTTTAATAGGATGTGTCTATGGGATGTTTATGTTGGATAATAAATAACATTGGAATGCGATCGGAGGATAGTGCGTGAAAGGTTTGCCATGTTGCGATAACCTGGATTTGGAAGGAACAGGAGGAAATATCAGGAATGTTGAGTTTTCATTATGTTGGAATGGTTGTCGAGTGTGTCGATATCTGCAGTGGCGGCTCGTGGTTCTTGTGCAAGGGGTGCTGCTTTATATATATATATATATATATATATATATATATATATATATATATATATATATATATATATATATATATATATATATATATATATATATATATATATATATATAAATAACCAAATAAAAAAAAAAAAAAACATCTCAAAAACTACAATAGCTACAGGAAAAGAATACATTGTTGAAAATCCTGGTAAGGGTACGAATTGCGAGGAAAATGTAAAAAAAATCTCAAAAACTACAATAGCTTCAGAAAGGAATACATTTTGGAATCCTTGTAAAATTTTAGTTAGGAAAATGTAAAAAAATAAAAATAAAAATTAAACAAAAATTGGCTATTTTTTTGGGGGAGCTCGAGCCGGCGGGGGACATAGTATATATATATATATATATATATATATATATATATATATATATATATATATATATATATATATATATATATATATATATATATATATATATATATATATATATTTTTATATATATGATATATATATATATATATAAGTATTACACGGCAATGTCGGGGGCTCGAGCCGACGGGAACACAGGATGGGACGTTTTCCATACCCGTAGGGGAGGGGCGGAGGACCCCCCACACCCAAATACCAAAGAGCGGGGGTTCGGAGACCCTCCCCGGAGAAGGAATTAGTCCTACCCGTAGTTCCCGGAAGGCCGAGAGCGGCTCCTGCCATCGGTGCGGTATACCCTTGGGGTATTCCTTAGTTAAAAAAAAAAAACAAAATTTAATAGAAAGTCTATTTATTTTAACGAGTAACGTATAAAAAGGTCTCTAAATAGGCTTTCTACTCATATTACTATATTTATTAACAATTTTTTTTTTTTTACATTTTCCTAACTAAAGTTTTACCAGGATTCCAAAAATGTATATTCTTTTCCCTGTAGCTATTGTAGTTTTTGAGATATGATTTTTATTTTATTTTTATTTTTATTTTTTACATTTTCCGCACTAAAAATTGCACCAGCATTCCAGCAATGTATTCCTTTTCCCTGTATTTGTATTTTTTGAAATATGGATTGTGGCTCTTCTAGAGGCTGACCATATATATATATATATATATATATATATATATATATATATATATATATATATATATATATATATATATATATATATATA
This sequence comes from Trachelipus rathkii, assembly GCA_015478945.1. Lineage (NCBI taxonomy): Eukaryota > Metazoa > Arthropoda > Malacostraca > Isopoda > Trachelipodidae > Trachelipus > Trachelipus rathkii. Next base: position 21,528 of record JABUQX010133041.1, on the reverse strand, counting down.
TATATATATATATATATATATATATATATATATATATATAATATATATATATATATATATATATAAATATATAAATATATATATATAAATATATATTCTATATATATATATATATATATATATATATATATATATATATATATATATATATATATATATATATATATATATATATATATATATATATATATATATATATATAATTAACATTAATGCGAATGAAATGTTTTGAAAAACGATCAGTTAAAATTGCAAAAATGATCGAAACTTAAAGAGGATAAATGTGAAGTTCAAAAAAGAAAAAAATATCAGGCAAGAACAAATTCACTTTTTGTTCCAGCTTACCTTTATTAAGCTACGATCACGGTGACACATCTCGCTCGGATTACATAAGTAAAAATATACGGTATAGAGCTATTTTGGGAACAAAAGATTTTTGAAGTTCCCATTATTTTCTATGGAATAAATTGTTCGACAGAAATTTTATATATATATATATATATATATATATAGTAAACAATGACATATCCCAAGGAATTAGGGGGCGCGGCGCCCCCTTGTACTCAGCGTCTTTCGTGAGCGTTTTTTCGGGGGCTCCCGGCCGCGGGCTATCTTTTGGTGTACATTTCATGTACGCCGTTTTACCCTGTGGGGTGGCTACCCCCGGGGAGCTATATTTCCATGTAGGTTCTTGAGCACACACACACACACACACACACACACACACACACACACACACACACACACACACACACACACACACACACACGAGCTACTAACCCATGTGCGCGGCGTAGCCGCGCACATTGCTTACTTACTTACTCATGAGCTACTTACTTACATGAGCTACTTAGAACACCCCTACCCCCCTTTGCTCGCGTTAAGTACACTTGGAAGTGTATTAAGTACACTTGGAAGTGGATTAAGTACCCGTACTTAATGTTTCCGGGGTTCCCGCGCATTCCCGGTGTCCCCTTGCGGGGGACCGCGCCCGTTGGCTCATCCGTCCGCGTCGACTGCCCGTCTGCCTAGCTCGCCCGTTCGAGAATACTCCGTGACGTGTGACGTCGCACACTGTGTGACGTCGCACGCTGTGTGACGTCGCACGCGCGCCTTCATACAAAAATTTCATATCTGGGATACGATTGAGTGTTTTGTCGGCGCTCTGATACGAACTCTCTATCGCAGAGTTAAGACTTCGCATCTCAAGCCATTGTGCTAACGGCTCAGTGAAATGATATGAACTTTAGGTTGACCACATGATACGTCTAATAATAGCGCGAAATAATAATAATAATAATAATAATAATAATAATAATAATAATAATAATAATAATAATAATAATAATAATAATAATAATAATAATAATAATAATAAAAAATAATAATAATAAATAATAATAATAATAATAATAATAATAATAATAATAATAATAATAATAATAATAATAATAATAATAATAATAATAATAATAAATAATAATAATAATAATAATAATAATAATAATAATAAATATATATATATATATATATATATATATATATATATATATATATATATATATATATATATATATATATATATATATATATATATATATATATATATATATATATATATATATATATATATATATCCCCCTATTTCTAAACATCTATATATATATATATATATGACATTCAGTACGATCTTTCTCCTGCAAATTTTTGTGGGAAAAAGAAGAAAAATATTCAATAGAGATGGAGTTTGAGATCGAGGACTATTTTCGCGTCTAATAATAGTAATAATAATAATAATAATAATATATATATATATATATATAGATATATATATATATATATATATATATATATATATATATATATATATATATATATATATATATATATATATATATATATATATATATATATATATATATATATATATATATATATATATATATATATATATATATATATATATATATATATATGACACATTTCACCAATCTATGGAAGCGAGAAAAGCAAAGATGAATCATAGCGAGAAGAAAAAAAAAAAAAGATGAAGAAAAAGGAGAAAAAAAGAAGAAAAAGAAGAAAAAGAAGAAATGGAGAAAGATGAATCAGTTTAGCGCAAATCTTATATTCCACTCGAAGTACCGTTAACCTATTTGCTTAAGTATGACACATGAAAGTGCAGAATTATACAAATATTTTCTTTTTCAGATTTTACTAATGAATGAAAAAGAAAAGGACTGATTTTCTAAGATAGAGACATTGGAAATACAAAAGTCATTTTGATCATGTAAGTAATATATATATATATATATATATATATATATATATATATATATATATATATATATATATATATATATATATAAATATATAAATATATATATATATATATATATATATATATATATATATATATATATATATATATATATATATATATTAATAGTAGTACATGTAATATAAGTTCTTACAGATATATATATATATATATATATATATATATATATATATATATATATATATATATATATATATATATATATATATATATATATATATATATATATATATATATATATATATATATATATATATATTTATAATTAGAACAAAGAATATACGTTCTTCCAGATATATATATATATATATATATATATATATATATATATATATATATATATATATATATATATATATATATATATATATATATATATATATATATATATATATATATATATATATATATATATATGTATATATATACCTAGTGGGTATATAGATCTCCTCTTCTTTACAACCATCAGTTGATGGTTCCCATGTATATATATATATATATATATATATATATATATATATATATATATATATATATATATATATATATATATATATATATATATATATATATATATATATATATATATGTATATATATATATATCTTCATTATAATTAATTGTAAAAATATCCCCATATATATATATATATATATATATATATATATATATATATATATATATATATATATATATATATATATATATATATATATATATAAATATCTATTTATGTGTTTATTCCAATTGGCATATACGTATATATATATAATATATATATATATATATATTATAAATTGATTTGTAAAAATATATATATATATATATATATATATATATATATATATATATATATATAAAAAAAATAAATATATATAATGAACAAAAATATATATATATATATATATATATATATATATATATATATATATATATTCAATTATTTCACGGTCTGTTGACGCGTATTTTCTATATATTCAGCTAGCCCCGGTCGGGCGATCATAGTGATGTAGTAGAATATTTCTGAGGCAGGAATCAGCATTTTCTTGTTCTTGTATTGATCTGTCTTCATCTCTTCCTGCCAGGCTGTATTAAAATTTGTAAAATCGATAACTCCCATCATATCGTCGAAACTTTTACCGTGAAATACAAAGCTGTTGATATAAATATCATACATTAAGCGATGGGCGGTTTCGATGTGACTATCCAAAATATCAACGTTATCGAGCTTCTTCTCCACATCTGAATACATGTCGGTGAACATATTGATTGATTGTTTACCCCCTACACAGAAACCATATGGACCGGGTCTGAAGACGCCTGTTCCTGCTGTAGGTCTCCAACAGTTACGAACCGTGATGCAGGGTATATTGTTATGAAGGGACAGCACAAGAACGACCTGTTTGGTGTCATGAGTTCCCCCGCCCGAGATAGTATAACCCCATTCATTAATAGCTGAGGAATTTTTGAAGCCATCAGCAGCCCACATACTTACGATATCGACAATAAGAGCGAGATTATCGCACGCTAAGAATAAAGGTCTATTTTGGGCCCATGTAGGGGATAGACATGTCACATATCGTTCACCATTTGCTTTTCTACGGAAACAGAGTGTCAGGGCCCCTCTAGGATGTTCAATTCTCCACGCCACTATATCACGAACTATAGAATTAGCCATTTTAGTAATGTGATGACAACTGTGTAACTGCACAGGCTATATACGATGAGCTTTAAATAATAACTGGAAGAGAGGCGGTGAAAGGGAGTGTCAAGCGAGTTTTAAAATTTGATAAGATTATACATTATCTAATCATATAACGAGAAACAGTCTCGTAATCAGTATAACGCTGTTTACATAAACTCTCGCTGGTTAGGGCTATGCAGATGTGTAAAACTATTTTATTAGTTCGTTATTCCAAAGCCATGGTTGATTTAGTTGTAAGCTTACATGACCCATGCTACAGTTATAAATTAATAATATTTTTTTTTAACAGTTGTCTAATATGTTTTAATATATATATATATATATATTAAATTATAATAATATAATATCTATAATATTATATATATATATAGTATATATATAATATATATAATATATATAATAATATATTATATATATATATATATAGTATAATATAATATAATTTTTAGAAAATTACTTATATATATATTATATAATATATATTATATGTTATTTAGAAAAAATATATATATAATATTATATATATATACTATATATATAATATATATATATATATATATAATTATAGTATATATATATATATTATATATAGTATACTATATATATATATATAAATATATATAAATATAATATATATATATTATATAGTGATATTCTAATATATATATATATAATACTATATATATAATATATAATATATATATTATTATATAATATAATTATATATATATATATATATATATAATATAATCATATACTAATATATATATATATTTCTTACTGTTTTTATCGGTTGGAGTGAACTATCATTAAAAATATTTCAGCATCATGGTTGGTTCTCAACGTAGAGAGGATGAATTAACCAAGGGCAAACGTCTGATCTCAAAGTCCGAGCGGAGGAAAATGATGATCGAAAGAAGAAGAAGAAGAGAGGCACAGAGTGCACATCCACAACGTCAACCTACTACTACACGCAACACTGTCTCTAAAGTTCCATCGATGAGACTTATCTCCAAGTACGAGCGTCGACAACTCCAGCGTCTTAGAGCTGAACAAAATCGTATCGTTACAGGCTCGCTCAATACTGGTTCTAAGGTCCCCTTGAAGAGGCTGCATATCGAATATGAACGCCCGTCGTTTAACTTCAACGTCTTAGAAATAGTTTACCCACAATCTAATCCAATGACACCAGCCATTTTGCAGAGGAGAGAGAGCTTTGACCTACATTTCAAAAACTAAAGGTTTTTTTTTTTTGTTTATATAATATATATATATAATATAATATATATATATACTTATATTATATATATAATATATATATAATATATATTATATTATAATATATATTATATAATATATATAATCTATTTTCTATGCTTTTCATGTTTATAACGCAAAATTACCGTTTTTTAATTCTCCTAATCCAAACTACCACGTCCTCTTGCCCCAATATGGATCTATTGATCAGGGCATTTTTTTTTTCTTCAGTATATAATATATACTATATATATATATATTATATATATATATATATACTATATATCATATATATACATATATATGATATATATATATATACTATATATACTATAATATATATAATTATATATATATAGTGATATATATATATATATATATAATTATATATGACATTTTATACTATATTAATATATATAAATATATATATATATATATATACGATATAAGTGATACTATATATATATATATATATATATATATTATATAATATAATACTTAAATAATATATATATATATACTATACATATATATATAATATCTGTGGTGAGTATATAACAGCGAGGAAATTCAAGGGGGGCTAAACAGTCAAGCGAGATAAAACGAGGGAAGAGGAGAGGGATTTTTTTAATAAACAGACACGCCTTCAGAAAATTCGTCGATGTCCAGGCCTGGTCCTTCTTAATGCCAGACGATGATGATGACGCAGTTGTCTCTCAATACAACAACGGAATCGTACGAGAAGATGCTTAATGCCCGATCGTCCCCCGTATTCCAGAGACTGTTTTTCCCTCTTCGATCTATGCGTGAGCATTAGTTATTTATGTTTGAAAACTATGAAAATATGAATTACTGAAATTTAATATTAATAGCTTAAATTAAACAAAAAATTTTCAGACAGATTTATCGTTTTTACAGAATAGAGACGGTAATCTTCAGCAAACAGAAACTCCATCACTAGAGAGGGAGGAGGGAAATGACAGAGATTTCACAGCGGACGTAACAGAGGTGCAAAAAGGAGCCTTCGCTACTCTCTCAGGGATCGTTGATGTGCATAAGTATAATATTCATGTGAACACTGACAGAGTGTTCAGGGAGGGGATGGATTTAGGGGATGCATTCATGAGGGTGATTCAGGATATTATTGAATATTTAAAACGGGATGTAGCGCATAACCAGTATGAAGTAAGAGTTTGGTTTACATTCTACGATAAAGATGGTAGATCGTATCATGTAAACATCCCCTATGCTAAAATGAATATGGTAGATTTAATTCCTCATTTAACAGAAAGATTAGCGTCAGCTTTTCAGTCAGCGGACGAGGCTGCTTTCAGCGACTTTATAGCTGAGGTGCAAGTCCTACACAACCCACAAGGTCAGGGTCCCTTGCTTCCAGGGGGGGTTGGTTTCGGGAATAGTCACATTATCAAAAGACATATGAGATCCAGGGACAACACTCGCGAAGTAGATGAGGTAGGTTGCGGTCTTAGAGCTATTGCCATTTGCAACAAACTTCTTACGATGAACCCCTCGATGGCTATAGATTGTGTAGGCAGTTCCACAATCGCAACCTTAGGCGAGGATATTGCTAGGTGGTGTGGTCTAGAGTATACAGATCCTTTATCTCCTGATAAGTTTCCCCTGATTGAACGAACATTAGGTTGTAGACTTTTTGTGTACAATAACGACCCCGCTATTGGTTGAGATGGATGTGATGTTAATAAGCCCGGAGAGGAATGACAGAGATAAAAAACCGCTTTACTATAATTAGGTTTGATGCTGCCTACAACACCATTTTTACTATCCTTTCCCCCAACCATGACTCTATAAATAGGGCTATCGTATAACTGAACGCATTACGGTCCCACCCGATTCTTGTGACTTTCAATGTTATAGTTTGCTGTAGGATAGATATGCTGTGCATTTAATATGGAATGATGTAAGAGTATAGATGCCGCGTAAGTGCTTTCACGCATTAAATGCAAGGGTATCTAAAATAATCCTGTCCCCACCTTAAGACACTGTAGTAAATTAATTAGAAATTCTATAATGAATTCAGGTCGTTGTTTTCAAACTCCCCATCCAAAAAAGGTAGGTGCCGTGAAAGTAAAAATTATGTAACATTGTGACACTTTGTATACAGCTGATAAGTATGGTAATAAACAGCATGATTGTTAAGAATATACAATGTTTCACGTGTGGTTCGAAGTATGATCCTGATGATGGTAGACATAAATGTTTCATGAAAAAATTGAAAGTGAATGAACGGACAAAGAATGTATATACCATATATTATGATATAGAGACGTATAATCATAATGCTGAGGGATGAGAATAGGGAAAGCTGATAGTTTGACATATTCCCTTATTTTGTTGCGTGAGCATGCGATATGTATAAATGTAGCATTAAGGAACTGTAGATGGAGAATAAATGTGAAAATTGCCGGGTAGTGTAGAGACGTATGGGAAACTTTTCATTTAGAATTTAACGTCCACATGATGTGTCTATGGTAAATTGTCCAGTGGATAAATAATTTAAGAATATCTCGCGGCCTCTTTGCTTCAAAACAATAAAAAAGATAACTCATAATAGTTGCCCCTCAATAATGGCTTCAAAAACTTGAATACGCCCAGTTTTGTCTATCCAGCAAAACTGCTAGCTAGGACCCTGGGCGGAAGATTCCAATACGGACTAACCCAAATAAAGCGCGAGGGGGACCTTCTAAAATTCTCACCATGGACACAGTCAGCACGAATATTCATTTCAGAAGTAGATATCACTTATATTATACATGCCTTGCGCCTGGTAGTGGGAAAAAAAAAGCTACCTAAAAGTATCGGGATAGAGGCGGTAATTCTGGGGCTAAAGGTTTCTTCCCAACAGATTTCCTCAACTCTGGACACTAAAAATTAATTATCTATAGGGACCTATTCCCGATAAACACTTCTGTTTGAAGTTGAATTCTATGAGTGAAAGTGAGAAAAGGATTTTGATGAATGGTGGGCCCAGTTATGAAAATTAGGAACTACCGCATATTTTTAAACATCAGAATGTGCGCCGAATACTGTGTTACAAGACCGTCAGACATTCTAAACGTGAACTCGTTTTGGAAAAAGTTTACGAAGAAATACTTCCTTTAACCACCGATACAAATAGATGTCTGGGATGATTGTTCGCACGATAGTCTCATTTGTGTTTCAGCCAGTTATTAAAACAAATTTATCGCCCGAATACACTATAGCTCAATATAGTGCGAGGGGAGGGCGGGGAAGAACTATTTTCATACGAACGGCAATTAGATGGCTGGAGTTCATTGGATGATCGTATAACGGGACGGAACCAAAAATATTCGAGCAATCGCTAGATATGGGACGCGTGAGCGAGGTATTATAAAATTAAGAATAAGTTTGTCCTTCAGCCTGCTTGCATATGCTGAGGATACCGTGTTACGATACACAGCTATGATGGGGAGGATTTCGATAGGTTGAGACGCTTAGGAGTAGATGGGTTGTTGAAACGGCAGAGGATGCTCAGCGATTGGAGCAGGTATGGGTAATGTGGCTACATGAAGAAGATTGTCTTGTACTTGTTTTCAGTGCGTGTGTAGTTTGGCATTGGCCATCAGTTACTGTCAGAACAAGGTCGTAAAAAATTAGGTTAAACATTACGAGTCTCGATTTCTTATATAGAATTGGGCTCCTATTTACAAAGAGCATTCGTATAAAAAAGAGCTGGTTATTTGAAGTTCTTGTAAGAATTTCGGAGTGTGAATGGAAGCCATACGAAAGGAGGGTACTGTGACCTGTAACTCAAAGGGGTTGAGGAAAAAAAAAACTATGAATTTAGGAAAATATGTGCGCGAAGTAGATGACGGTGTAGCTAATAAGCGGTTGTGTATCGGTGATGCATTGTACGGAGGTCGCACAGAACCGTTCGTTTACTATTACCCTTCCACCAAGGGGGAGGTGAAGATATATTATTACGACTTCACTTCACTCTACCCCTCGGTCCAGAAAACCAAGGAGTACCCTACGGGGATACCTACCAAACTTGTTGGCCGCGAACTACCATCGATCGAAAGGTATATCGAAGACATGGAGACCACTTATTTCGGTGTAGCTTACGTTGATGTTCTCCCTCCTCAGAACTTGTACATACCGGTTTTGCCTGGTAAATACGATAAACGATTGATCTTCACCCTTTGCCGTACGTGTACAGAGCAAGGTTACGAGGGTCTGTGTAACCATACCGAAAAACAACGAGAGATTTCGGGTGTGTATACAACCCCAGAATTGAAACTCGCGGTACTTAAAGGATATAAAATCAAGAAGATACACGAGATATGGACATTTACACGTACGAGTGGGCTGTTTGACGAGTATATCAAGTTGTTCCTAAAATGGAAAACTGAAGCCTCTGGATTTCCTGTCAATGACGACGGTACTCCACTCACTGAGGAGCAGCAAGATCTCTTCATAGCCGAGTTTGAAAGAATTGAGGGTGTGAAACTCGATAAAGCTAAGATCAAAAGCAACCCTTGCTTACGGTACATAGCAAAACTGTTCCTAAACTCACTTTGGGGGAAGCTTGGGGAGAGAGCGGCGTGTAATGAGGACATTATATGCAATAGCTATGCCCGAAGTATGGCCTTAACCGAGCGCGTCCGATATTTGAAGATTTCAATTTCACCCGTTGCAGGACAGAAAACATATTGTTCTTACGCTATACTAAAGTACCGCTGACAACACCTAAATCCGCGTAATATTCCCATCGCCGCGTTCCGTCACAGTTAGCGGATTGAGTGGTGAGTATATAACCGTTATGGACTCTTTTAGGCAATCATCGGCGTGCTTATTATACGTGATACGGAGAATAGGTATAATATTCATAGCACGTTCCAGGCGACATATTGACCACAACAGGGAAGTTTCTAAGGAGATTTAACTGATGAGATAGGTGGTGGGAGGTTATTGGCTGGATAGTTCGTGTGCACGGGGACCTAACCTTACAGTCGTACGCTAAAGATTGGGGTATAAGAAAGACGGAGGCAGGTTTGTAGAGCACATAGTTAGAGTAAAGGCGGTTCTATAACGCTAAACAGTACGACGGAACAGGATAATTCGCTAGAAGTCATGATGGTGATGTTTTGAAAATCGTAATAGAATAAAAAACCGGTAAGGATATTGAAGGAACAATCAAATAGGGAGATGGCTCGTGTGATGGAATGCATTAATAACCGTTTCACAATGAAATAAAGGGGAAATGAAGACGCTTACAGCATTACGCTATAAAAAGCATGTTATGAAAGGCACGGAATAACCTACCGGCTCACATAATGAAATGTTCAAAATGGACGATTCGGATAAACCATATGTGAACACATCCAAGTATTATAGGGAGGTAAGAGTACCGAACAAGATCTTTAAGGCCAGCAAGGGGGGTGAAATGTCTTTAATTAATAGTATAAAGAAGTTCAGACACACCTCTAATAAGAGAAGTCTTGTGCGTGCTACTACCCGCACCGTAGCTCAAGGCTACACAGGCATACTAATACGTATATAATTTTATAAATATAATTATTATCTAATATATATATATATATAATTATCTATAATATACTATATCATATATATATACTACTCAACTACCTACTATTACATATTAATATATATACTATATTATAATATTAACTACTAATATATATATAATATATATAGGATATATATTATCATATATATATATATATATATATATACATTAATATATATTATATATATATATATATATACTATATACTTATTATTAGTTCAAAGTTGCGTTACAGATTGTAATAATTTAATCAGTTACTTCGTACAGGGCTATTAATATATATTAATTTCCCTAATTTTAAATACTACTATAGTATATAATATATACTACTCATCATTATATATATATAATAAAAAAATATAGTATATATATATATATATAATAGATAATATATTATATATTCATACTATTAAATTAGTCATGTTAGTTTCCACATACGTCTTTGTACAGCTGGTGCAGTTTACTATGTACGCAATGGCTAAATATATATCATATATATATAATTAATATATATATATATATATAATAGATAATATATATATATATATCATATATATATATATTAATAGATAGAGTATGGATATAAGTATATATATACCTATATATATATATATATACGATATATCTATTATTAAGTAATCCATTCGATCTGTTCTTGTAAATCATTATCTGGTTTTAAAATAACTGTTCTTTAGATAAACTTTTGTAAACATAGTTGATGTTTAAAATAAAAACTTGTTTCTTTTTTCATATTTCTTTTCTTTCGTGTTATAGTTAAGATTAATACCAAAAATATTTGTACAATTTTCCTTATAATAAGATAACTGCATAAGCTGATAAGCTAACTGCTCTTCGTCAGGAATATGGAGATAACATCGACACTAGACTTATTTTTTTTGGAGGGAGGGGGAGTGCTTTTCTTTTTCTTCTTTTTTTCTCCATTACTCAGCCTTTTTTTTTGCTAGGTCAGGGATTCATCGTGTGTTCTTCTCACGATCTCATATATATATATATATATATATATATATATATATAGTATATATATATATATATATTATATCATATATATATATATACTACTATATATATTATATATAATTATTATATTTATATATATTTAAGATAATATATAGTATATACTATATATATCATATATAATATATTTATTATTATATATATTATATATTATTAATATATTTTATATTATTATTATATTATTATTATTATATTATTATATTATATTTATTATTATTATTATTATTATTATGTATTTCATTATATTAGTATTATATTATTATTATTATTATATTATAATTATTTTATTATTATATTTATTTCTGTAAGACTTATATCCTTATTATTATTATTATTACTTTTTGCGAGCTCTCCTCAACATTATTTATTAACAAATTTCATCATGAAACATGCAACATAAAGTTCTATATCTTTCTCCACTGAGGCGTATTTAGCACATGTCGGGATAAAGTGCCGAAAGTTCCTTAACTCTGCGGATAGGGAGAGTTCGTAATCTAGCGCCGAACAAAACACTCAATCGCTACCCCAGTATGCAAATTTTATGTATGAAGCGCGCGCGAGCGGAGGGTGTGCGACACCGTCACAGGGAAGGCTGTTGACCGGTCACACACAGAGTCTGTGACGGCAGTATCTCGAAAGAGCGAGGCAGCACTGTCGAGGGCGGCGGTGGATGGAGCCCAGGCAAACCCGAACGGGCGCCGGTCCCCCCGCAAGGGACACCGGAATGCGCGGGAACCCCGGAAACATTAAAGTACGGGTACTTAATCCACTTCCAAGTGTACTTAATACACTCCAAGTGTACCTTAACGCCGAGCAAAGGGGACGGTAGGGTGTTTCCTAATAGTCATGTGAAAGTAATAGTCTATGAAAGTAAGTAGCTCCATGTAAGTAAGTTAAAGCAATGTGCGCCGGCTACGCGCGCACATGGTTAGTAGCTCGTGTTGTGGTTGGTGTGTGTGTGTGTGTGTGTGTGTGGTGTGTGTGGTGTGTGTGTGTGTGTATATGTCACGAACCAATGGAAATATAGGGCCCCGGTAGCCACCCCACAGGGTAAAACGGCGTACATGAAATGTACACCAAAAGATAGCCCACCCTTGGGGGAAACCCGAAAAAACGCTCATCGTCTTTCCTGAGTACAAGGGGGCGCCGCGCCCCCCAATTGATTGGGAATGATGTCATTGTTACTACTTATATAATAATAATATATTTATATATATATATATAATATATATATATATAATAATATAGAGAAGATGAGACGAAACGAAGAGAGAGAGACGACGAGCCGGAGAAGAACGAGAGATGATAGGGAGAGAGAGGAGAAGAGAGGAGGGAGGAAGAGAGGAGAGAAGAGAGATGAGAGGAGTGAGGAGAGGGAGGCGGAGCAGAGAGGGAGGGGGAGAGAGAGAGAGAGAGAGAAGAGAGAACAGGAACAGGACAAGACAGACAGAAACAGAGACAGAGACAGAGACCAGAACAAGAGGTACAGAGAGGACCAGAGACAGAGACAAGATGACATGAGAGAGAGAGACAAGAGACGAGAAGCAAGAAAAAGAGCAAAAAAGAGAAAAGGAAGAAGAAGAGATGAAGTAAGAAAGGAGAAGAGGAAGATAGAATGTCAGGGAACAAGTGAAGGAAAAGAAGAAGAAGACAACAGAAGGAAGGGAAAGAAGAAGAAAATAATTGAAGAGAGTGTCCTCTCAACGTATCAATAAAAGCTTGAAAAAGACTCCATAAAAAGTCTTATGTGACTTCGCTACTCAAAAAACTATTGTTTTTATTTAAATTGTCGTCGTTTGCCACAGATTCATTATCAATAGATTACAAACTAGTACAGATGTCTTTAAGTTATATATTTAATTATTAATATTATTATATTATTATATTATTATGTTATTAATTATTATATCATTATATTATTATTATTATTGTTTCATTATTATTTTATTGTTATTATTATTATTATTTATATTATTATTATTATTATATTATTACTAATATACTATTATATTATATTATATGATTATTATTATAATGATATTATTATTATATTAATTATTATATTATTATTTGTTATTTTTATTATATTATTATTATTCA
>JABUQX010133040.1:0-19260 GCA_015478945.1 Trachelipus rathkii | reverse complement strand
GTTTTAATTTGAACTTACAAGTTGATTTTCACTATGAAAAAACAATAAAAATAAAATAAATTTAAAGTTTAGCTAGGGAGGCAAGGTTTATATGAGTTTGTAGTATGGTTAGATTAAGGACTTAGCCAAGTTCTTAATCTAAGCATACTTAACGAAACTCATCATAACTTTGACTCCCTAGCGTTACTGCGATCGTAAGCCGTTTTCCTAACCTAGTTGCTACCTCATCGTTCTCTAACAGTATATATATATAATATATATATTATATAATAATAATATATATATATATATATATATAATATTACTATAATATATATATATATATACTATATATATATAATATATTATATATAATAAATAATATATATATATACCTTTCTTCTCTACCCCTGATCACAAGCAATAATAAGAGAGGGGCCAACCGCGCTCAAGGTACCTAGGCCGACGCAACGGTCTCCTTCCAGGAGATCCTCCAGGAGTTATGTTCCATGTTAGTTCTGTGTTTAGACTTAGAGAGTATTTAAACAGGAGAGAAGGAAGTGGATGTGTCCTCCGGAACCTGTTACAGTTGACAGATGGTTTGTGGTGGTTGTTAAGGTTGAATCTGTGTTTGTAGTATTGTAATTTAGGGTGATGACCGCATTGCTTGATTGCAAGGATGACTGACTGGTTCTTGGTATTGAGTTGAATTCTTGTGCTATTTGGTGGGTGATTCTTTAAAATGTGTTGGTCTGCGCTCTTTAAGTGATTTCTGTTAGGTGTCGTGTGATTGTTTGGTGTCAGTGTTGTGTTGTTTGGTAGTGTGAAATGTTGTTCAGAATTTGTTGGAAAGTAGAGCTGGTGAAGAAGGAGCGTGTTTGAGTCTGTGCGTGGGTTAGGTTAGGGAGTGCAATGTGCATGGGTGCGGGTGTATTGGGTTTTGGAAAAAAATGGTGTGCCTATCATGTCCAGGGTGTGTCTACTTGGTAGATCTTTGGTTTCTTCGTGGCTTGGTGGTGTGTGTGTTTGTTAATCGTGCATTCCTACTGCTTCGTAAAGGGTAATGTCAAACAATAGATATCGATTTATAGTGAAAATATGACTTGATGATCAAATTGTTTTTGTAGATCGCTAACGTTAGATCAGGAGTTTTAAGATTATATAGTATTTCAATTTAGGATCACGGAGTAGTGGATGCCAGGTTGAGAATGGATTACGAGTACTAGTTAGAGTTCGGTGCCGAAGTAGTGAGTAGTTAGATTTACCTGATTTACTTGATTATAGTTATCGGTGGTTATAGAGGTATTGTAGTATTAATGATAATTATGTGAATATATATTTGTGTAAGTCGCTTGTGACCTAATACATATAAAGAAAATTGTTTTTCTTAAGTAAAATATAAAATGTTTTAATGAAGCTTTGCAACACCGGAAATTTTTTTTACTAAGGATTTTATAGTTATATTTATATGTTACAAAATATATAGACTTAAATGGCTAAGTTTCATGATTCATAGTGTAGAATCGCGCAAGTAGGATCTAATCTCGATTAGGATCATCACTAGGAGTTGGTGTTACTCGCAGGTTTTTGGGGGTCTTGGTAAGGAGATATTAAGAGGGTAATATATTAGCTCTGATTACTGTTAGCTAGCTATGTCGTGGCGTTTTGTTGGTACTGATAACACATTACAGAATTATGTTTTTATGCCTCTCACAAGCATGGAAATCGAGATGGATAAATATTTTTTAGACTATGGGTATGGAAAATAAAAGAATTAATGTTTAAAGAATACGCAATATATACTAGACTGATAAGATAGACAGAGCCCGTGTTTACGTATCTTATCTTTTTTCTGATTGTTGGATACTCGCAATGAAGCATTATGAGATTACTTGAACAGGTCAAGATTAGACGAATCATAGGGAAATATACACACTGCTAAGGGCCAAAAAAGGCGTTAGTGTGAAGATGCCAGGTGGGTCAAGCTGGAGGTAGGATATAGTCATGATTCACAATTGAATTCCTAGTAGACTTTCACTCAGCCTCGTCGGAACCCCATAGGAGCGTATGGGTAAAAATACTCACATAAGTATCCTCCTTCTCTCACTCCGATAAATAACATGAGGAGGAAGTGAAATAAATTTTTTAGTAAAAACAAATATGTTTAAAAGGAAACAAACAAAATAATAAATAAAAAAATTAAAAATTAAAAAAATAATATTATTTTTAAATAAATAATACTAATAAATAATTTAAACATTAGGCGTTTAAAAAGAGCTTTTATATAAAACTAAAATATTTTTATGAAATAAATAAATATTATAAAATGATAAATAAAAAAGATATATAATTATTAAAATAGTTAAGTATTATAAATAAAATATATTTGTAAAAATAAATATGTTATCTTCTTTAACTGTTGGAGAGCAAGTTTTACTGCCCTATTTATATTATCAAATAATTGAATATATTAATGCTACAGATAAATTAATGGCTATTGTAAATCTACAAAACAATAATGAAAATCAATATTAAATAAAAACTATAAATAAATTAGATAAATAAATAATAAAATATTATATAATAATTAATTAATTAAATAATATAAAGAATTATTAAACAAAATGTTAAATTTGTAAAATGTAAAACTTATATATAAAATATAAGTTGAAAAATAATATTTAAATAATAATAGGTATAGATATTAAAATATAAATAAATAAAAAAAAAAATAAAACATTAAATATGTAATATAATGTTTAAATGATAAATGAAAATACATAAATAATAAAAATAAATTTAAAAGAGAAGTAGATAAATATTTAAATGCAATAATAATTCAAGGGCGTATATTTTATCAAAATATAAAATGTAAAATTGGAAACATTAAAAATATATAATAGTTTGAAAAATAAATTATTAAATATTAACGGTAAAATCTAAAATAATTATTCAAACTATAGCATAACAAAATTTTAAATAAATTAATTCAAAACAATTAAAACAAAATTAATTGTCTTCAAGACTGAAATCTAAAATAAAACTTAAAAATAGGACAAAATTTAAATTTGTACAATAAAGCAAAATTAAATTGTGAAAAATGGAAAGATTTCCCTAATTAATCAAATTATTCCAAATCTATTATTTTCGTTTCGCATAGAAGGTAATGAGGTGTAGAGAGGAGACGGTATATTATTATTATTATTATTATTATATATAGTATATATATCATATATATATATATATATATATATATATATATATATAATATATATTATATATATATATAATATATATATATTATATAAATATATAATTATTAGATATATATATATATATATCATATATATATATATATAATATATATATATAATATATATATATATATATATTATATATAATATATATATATATATAGATATATATATATATTATATATATTATATATTATTTTGACAGAATGTCCGCCACCAGACAAAGAAGAGAAGTTTCTGAAGGCCCTTCGAAGTTATTTTGTTAAATACGTGAAAGAAAAAATATTTTAAGTTAAATAATGTTTTTTATTATTATATATTATATATTACTATTATTATTATTTATTTATAACTATTATTATTAATTTTTTTTTCAATTCAGTACCGAAATATTATTGTATTGTAAACTAAATATATAATTATTGTTTAAATATAAATTCCTGACTAAGGTATATTTAATTCATGAATTTATTGTTAGTTTTTGTTATATTATTTTATTTAACTAATTAGTACTCTAAATTTATTTCTGTTCTATAGATTTTTCTCTCAGGTTGAGACGCGCGCACAGAAACCTGCAAGTTGGTGCTGCTATGTTAGACATGCGTGTTAAAGCTTAATAAAGACTGCGATGGTAATATATAAATACTGACGGCTGCGGGGTACTTGACGGTATACTGCGGATAGTAACTCTACTGTAACTTATAACGCATCTTAGTATTGAAAAATTACATAATACAATACACATAATGTGACGTCGTAAGCGTCAATAAAAGATACAGAAAAAAATGATTCGCTAACAGTAAGAACTTAGAAATAGTTATTCTAAAAGAATAACAAGGTGTAATAGGTATGGATACTACGTATTATAGCTAGTATAAGGGAATAATTTAATATTTAGCCTAAATGTAGGTCATATGATAAAGCTTAATAAAAGCTACTATTATTATTGATCTAGGTATATAGGCTTATGTATAAGATACTGAAGAGATTAATGATAAATTAAGAGCCTATACTCCCTCTGATTTATTTGTTCAATCAAATTCATTGAAGGTTGAAGTAACTAGTTAGACACTAAGGAATTGAGATAGCACCCAGAAAATGGATGCCTCCACCACCAAATATGAAACGATCCGTCCATGGTCAAAAAAGATTAATCATTATATAAGTAAATCCTAATGAGAAAGGAAAGAAACAAAATACCTAAAAAATCACTAATAAAAAGTAAAATAAAAAAATATAAACTCTCTCTTCTAACAGTAATGAAGATGTTGAGTGAGATTAACTATTAAAATAAGAGAGTTATAAATAAATCTAAAAATATAATAAATATAAAGTATTAACTATATATATAATGAAATAAATCCAATAGACTCCTGTTCGGATTAAAAAAAATAAAAAACTAAAAGTTAAAAGAATAAGACAAGTTAGTCTAAACACAAAGTAAAGCAACTGTACAGAGAAAGAAAAAATATACTTTGAAATTAGAAGATGTTGTAGTTATGATATATAATATGTTGAAACTAATAAAAAAGTATAACTAAAATAAATATATAAAAAAATCAAAAATAGGAATTAATGAAATCCTAAAGAAAATATTATCAATAGGTATCCCATACAGAAATTATAACTGGAATAATATATGATATTAAATATAAGAAAATAATAATTAAAGGTTAAAAGTGAAGACTGAAAATATATACAAATAATAAAGTAATGTATATAGTACTGATATAGATAATCAAGAGAGCGTCAATATTTGTACATTAAATGATAATATATAAATAAAACCATATAATAAAAAAGGTCCATGATAAACGTGGAATAAAATAAATCCTTAGAAGAATATTTAGTATAAAGTGATTGCACATGAATTTAGACAAAAGATAGGAATATGATAGAAAAAATAAGCAGGCATAGACCTAATAATAAAGGCATTCAGAAAAAGTTATGATAAAGAATTAGATAGTCTTTTTTTGAATCGTCTTTCAAGAATAATAAAAGATACTTAATCAACTAAAGGAACACGGAATAAAGAATGAACCCCTAAAAAGTGTTTTAAAAATTCCTGAAATTACCAGAATAGTGGTAATTTGACCAGATACGAATATAAAGCAAAGCAAGGAAAGAAACAAGCGCACTAGAAAACATGAACCAGAAAAAATAAAGTAAAAACGCTACTTGGCGTTACTCTGGGTAAGTCCAACGCCCGGGTAAATGTGTCAGCAATAAGTAGAAACAAATAAAACACCCTGGAAAACAGAGACAGAAAAAGATTGTAACAAAAAAGTGTGAAATAAATAACTAAAATGGCAGAAAAATTAAAAAATAGTAGAAATAAAGAATAAAATGTTGCAATAAGAAAATAATTTAGCAGGAAAAAGATGCTTGTTAGAATTATGACATTGCTTATGTTAGCTGAGCTGAACAGAATAAGTCGTTTTATCTAAACTTTTCTATTTATACAAAAAAAATGAAAATAAATAACAAAAGTTCAAATTCTCAAATCTCAACTCAAGTTATATATTAAAAAAACAGGCTCTCAGGATTAAAAAATAAATAAATTATCATCACTATCATAACAAAATCTAGAAATTAGAAGCAAAGGGGATAAAGTAGGGGATAGAACCTGGGGAGAACACTGCCAGACATTAAATAAACAGATGAGATGAGAAATAGGTACAGAAATATAATATACGCCGAACTGTGAACAAGTAACAAAAATGTACACAATAAAACCTGCACACCTAAACATTAAACCACACACAATAGAAATATGCCTGGACGCGAACGTACAAATGGAAAAAAGGGCACGGCCCCCCGGGTCCCCCGGGACCGAACCAGTCCCCCCCCAATTAAAACACACACGCACATAGCACCGAAGATACCATGACCAAAAAGTTCCGCCTAGCGAAACCCGAGCACTAGCGCTGATCAACACCCAGATATTCACTCCCATTTTTTCGAAGTATTAACATAAAGTCCCGGTAAACATACCATAACCTCATGCATAAAGACTGACCCGGTTTAGCTCGTATTAGCGCGTACAACCAATGAGGCTACCCTGTCTGGGCTACCGGCCTGCGATCGTGGGCGCACACTACCTATACCTACTATTAATACTAATATCCGACTCCTACACCTTCACATACTTATACTGCCCATATGCCAAAACAATCAATCTATACCGCGATACCTAATAAACCCTCTTATCTAACTTATATATATATACTCACATATATATATCTACAATTACCATCACCTAATAACGTTAACTGTTACAGCTAACATTAAAATCCATATTATATCATAATATATTATCATATAATATAACATATTATATTCGTGGGCGCATAAAACCCTTTAATGACACATATTCCAGCATTTTAAATATCATCCTCTTAAGCTACCCGTGGAATTCACCAATATCTTAATTGTTACCTCTATATCTCACTACTTTCCGGCAAGTGATTGGTTTATCAGTATTAGTACATTTGTCACTATCCGTATTACCATTCATCAACATTCTGGACTCGGAATCGACCGGGAGATAAAATTAGAGATAAATATAACTTAAATACTCTTCCTCCAGGAGTTGTTGGAGACGATTGTGTCGAACATAATTTATCTAACACTTACGAAAGCTCTCTATACTTACATAGTCACTTAAACAACTTTCCAAGATTTAAACATACTTTTTATTTCTACTCTATTATTATTACGGAAGACCATTTAATTTTTGTAAATACTTGAATATATATTCACATTTTTTGTTTAAAATAAATATATATTAATTAAATATAATTCAATTAATTTATTTAATATATATTTCGTAAATATATATTAATATATTAATTAATATATAATATATATTAATATTTCAACTTTGACTTCACTATATTCTCACCTATTTTTTTATTATATTTATTCTATTTTTATACTTTTTTTTTTTTTTTTTATTTTATTCCTTTTTATTATTACATATTTTATATTTATATCAATATTATTAGATTTGATATAATTATTATATTAGTAATAAAAATTTCATATAAATCTCATAAAAATCTGGAATGGGGGTCCAAAATAAATTAGAGAGAAAATTATAGGATGGCGTCCGTTTACTTTCTTCTTATTCATTAAGCAATAAAAAAATATGGAAAAAAATTTGGATATACTAAGTAATATAATATTGTAAGTCATAAGGGGGGGAAATAACCTTTATTTATGTATTATAGTATTTATTAACTTTTTATAAACAATAATATAATATATATACTTTATATATATCTCTACATATCCGTCACTTTTTTCTTAACCTCAATGGGGCCATAAAAATTTAACGAGAAATGTACCGGCTTGATGCCGGGCTCGGATAATCTGTGGAACATAACTATAATTTAATTCATATTTTGAAATTATTAGAGCGTTAAATGTAGTATTATTTTCAAACCTGAGACAGGTAAATATACAGGGTCTACGGAAGATCTACACCATATTTTTTCTGTGTTTTCATTTAAGTGTTTATTGCATTGTACTCTCATGTCCCAAACCATCTCGAGAAAAGTCTCCAATATTTATGTCCAATAACTCTAATCGTAGCACCAAAAAGATGGTTCAACAAAATGAAAAAGCAAATTGCAGTTTTTTTCTGGCTCCCTAAAACGGTTCGATTTCTGGTGTAAAATAGAAGACAGTTTCCTAGTAGGTTATATCGATTTCGCTTATGATAATTTCCCATTTTGAGCAACAGCAAAACCACCCATGTACTCATTATGAGAAAATCACCAATAATTACTTTTTGAACACCATATTTTGGAGTTCACATCCCCATAAACTAAATTAACGCCTTAATAGATTCAACACTCAATAGAACTAATCCATGACCCACAATCAGCTTGAAGCCGGTAAAAGAAAAAGAGAGATTATAATATAATCTACACAAAATTATAATTAAATACAACATAATTTGATTTTATTGGATGGAGAAAGCCATATGAAAATTACCTCAGCAAATAGTGTCGGAAGGAGAGCACAACTCACTAATCAAATATTCTTCACTTTCAATTCCAATAAAAAAAAAGTTGAATGAATATTTTTAAGTGGAATTTGTGAATATGTTTAAATGATGCGCCAATTATAGAATGATTGTGAATGAGTACATGAGTATATCAGTTTCTAAATGTAAAATATCATTCTTTGTATATCCAACAGTTTTGCTACTCAACATGGAACAAATTTTCCCCCTCAAAAAATTTTCGAATTAAAATTTCTTTTTTTTAAGCATAGAAAAAATTATTTAAATAAAAAAGATGTATTATCCCCAACGCCCTATAAATCTGATATTTACTGGATGAACAAAAATAAATAATAATAGCAATTTTTTACTTTTTTTTTTTTTTTAAAAAATGAAAAGTGAAAAATTGATAATTTTCTTTTTCTATTCATCAAGTCAGTTTCAAATTTCAGGGTATATATAGCTAGGGGAGATCTTTTTTATTTAGATAATTTTTTTGTATACTTGGAAAATGTTTTTAAATTACCTCAAATTTTTTTTTGGAAATTTGCTCCATGCCCAGAGGCAAAAGTTGGAAATCCAAAAAAAAATTGTCTAAATAAAAAAATGTTTATCTTCCCTAAATACATAGACTCTGAAAATTTTATGTTACTGGGATTACCATTAAAAAAATCGAAATTTTTCCCTTTTCTAAACAATTATTTGTTTGGTTCGGAATTTGAACACTGCTGGGATTTGGTTTCAGAAATCAAATATGTTGAACAATAACTTTTTAGATAATGAACATCTCCGTATAATTCAAATTTCAACTCAATTTGACAAAAATTGTAGGAGATGAACTCCAAATTGTCAAAAATATGGGTTTACTTCAAATAAAATACAAAGCAAATTAATAGAGGCACAAAGAAACACCTGAAATCAACATTTTAGGGGTCAAAAAAAGCTGCAGTTTACATTTTATTTGATACAAATTGGCTGAAAATTAAGAAAATTATGACCATCTCTGGATTGAGGATGAGGTCGAAAGATTCCATAGCCAAAATCAAAACCTAAACTTCTCAATTTTAAATATTTTTGTGAAGCTCAAAAACTTGGAGAGAGATGTTTAAAGTAATCAATTAATTAATTTATAAAATATAAATACAGAAAATAACTTAAAAATTATTGTTTAAAATTTAATGTTAATCACCTTAACTTAATTAAAACCCCATAGAAATTTAAATTGGAGTAGCAGTATGGTCCTATGCTGAAAACTATTTTTAATATTAAGGACATAAAAAGGAAAGGAAAGTGTATTTTCAAAGATGTTGTAGTTGTATCAAACGTGGCGTATTGAGTAGGTAGATGAAGTATTTGAGTTTTTAGATAGTGATGTAGAGGTTTGGACTTAACCTTGAGGATTACCACAACTGCAAAATATAAAGGGTGGAAATGGGAGTCTAAAACAGCTGCTATAGAGGGCCGGAAAGTAAATTTTAGGAAAGATTACAGGGATTGATGTAGAAGAAAGTATGAAATCTGATCGTTCTTCCTAATTTTACCTTAAACATTTAATATGTCCAACGCCACGGCAAAGGAGTTATAGAAATGCAGAAGCAACAAAGTATCAAAATTTAGAAAGAAAGGAAAAAAGATTATACATTTTTTAATTCGACCATCCTATTAAATTCATCGTTAATTAAGTTCAAAAAGAAATGATGATATGGAAAACCATAAACGTTTTAATTAAATATATATTTTCGCAATATAATATCAAACATCGTTTCAAACTACATAAACGTAATTATAAATTTTCACAACTGATAAGCTCATGAAAAACTTTTAGGCTACTTCTAAGTTCTAACCAGGACTGCGGAATCGGAATCAGAATCGGAAACCGGAAGCCGAAATCACGGAATCGGTAAATTTTGAGGGATTGGAATGGGACTCGGAATAGGAGTTGCGTGATTCAAAGCAGTCGAAATTGGATCTAAAACCGAAGTTGAATTATCTTTCTGCTGATTACGCAGCATTGCTTTTAAGTTTTAACTATAGACATTTGGAGGAAAAAACAAAAAAGAATTTTCGTTCTTTGTTTCAAAGGATAAAAAGTCCATGCATAGGCATACGCATACACATACACACACACCTACACGCACACACATACAAACATGCAAACACACCTACAGCCACCTACACACAAACACACACACACATATATATATATATATATATATATATATATATATTATATAATATATATATAATATAATTATTATATATATTATATATATATATATATATATAATAAAGTGAACATGTGATATAAAAAGAAAAGCTTAATATGGTGTAAATATTGTAAAGGGCAGGAGACAATCTTGGAGCCAGAAGCACCCCAATTTAGTCCCCACCGAAAAATGGACATAAAATTCTTAATTTTCAGACAATTTTGATGGAAAAAAAAGCAAACTGTATCTTTTTCTGAACTCTAAAACGTCGTTTTCGGGTGTTTTGCTGTGTCTGTAGGCTTTTTTCAGAATTTTCATTTTTTCAAAACCAATGTTTTTGACATTTTCGCTTCAAATTCTACAATTTTTTTTTTCGAAATGACTTCAAACTTGAAATATACGTAGAAGGGCCTATTACCTAAAGAAGTCACGAAATAGTTTTTTGAATTTTTTAAAATTTGTGCTCAACTATGTCGAAATTCAAAACTCACTATTTTTTTGGATTTTAAAATGAAATATTGCAATAATTTTTTTTTCTGCTCATGTGATCGGATTGAAATTTTTAGAGCATATGTAGGAGAAGGAGATAAACATTTTTTATTGAGATGGTTTCTTTGTATATGCAGTAGTTTTGGATTTGTTCTTGGAACAAATTTTCAAAAAAAAATTAAATTTTTTAATATTTTTTTTAAGTATACAAAGCAATTATCTAAGTAAGAAAGATGTATGTTGCCCAACTCTACAAGCCCTGAAAATTTGATGATGATCGGAAGAGTAGAAAAAATTATATCAATATTTAACTTTTTCAAAAAAAAAAAATTTTAACGGAAAGGCTTTTTGGTCTTGGTATTGCTTAACACGGTCTTCCACATCTGCTCGAGTTTTTTCGAAGATGTCCTGTGATTCTTTCGAAGTTTTATCGTTCTCCTCGATGTTCATCGTAAAAGAGTGACGTAATTTTATTTTCGTAAACATAATTAATATCTTCTCTTCTTCTTATGCGTCAATCTCGTAAAGGCGCTAAGCAGAAAATGAACTCGCTCGAAAGTCGGACAGAGATACAATCTTTATACTTAGGTATTTAAGCCTGTTTTGTATACTCACAAATAAAATTTAATTATTTCTCTACCAAAAATATTTTTTTTCTTTAAAATGTTCCATTAGGACAAAATCAACAGCTACATGCGAAGTTTACATAAGAAAATTATCTAAAATCTACGAAAAGATGACCAAATCATCAGCGTAAACAAGAAACTCGCTAACCCTACCAATGCTCTATAACCCAATACTCTTAGCGCTTCTGATCAGCTGCAATTCCATATCAATGAACAGTAATAAAAAAAAAAATTTGTATCGCAAATTATGATCATTTAACATTTAAAAAGACTTACCAATAAAGGAAGGAATTCCTATTTTTGTGATATTTAAGTCCCAATACCCAATTATAATGAACAGTAAAATTTAAAATAAAATCAAAAAAACTATCTTTACCTTGGGGATCTTCTTCTTTAGCCGAAATATAGACCATCAAACGTATATTTCCCACCTTTGAAGTCAGTTCGAAAAAAAAAAGTCCGAAAGTTGAAGGCTAGGAAATAATTGTCACAACCACAAAACTGAAAAATTTTGAAAAAAATTCCCCCAAAATTTCAAAACCAAAAAAAATAAAAACAAAGAAAATCCAAGTCCAAAACAGTTGACCACCATGTATTCCTAGAGCCTACACTGTAGCCGAAAGCTATTACGAGATTACTTTTTCTCCCCATCAAAAAGATGGTCTGATAATTTTTAAGAAATTTCTTGATGTTTACTGATTGTTTAGGTGGGGGCTTAATACGGAGGTTTGCCAACTGAGCTCGTTTAATATCAAAGATAATTAATAGCTACAAAAACGTTTAATTAAAATTATTTGTTGCCTTCAAGAATAAGTTTCTTTCCAAAATATAATTATGGTGCTTCGTAAAACATTTATTAGATAATATATATATTACTTTTGCTTTTAAATTCATAAAAAATACGAGCCTTTCATGGAGATATACCGGTCTCATTGTAATGTATTATTATATAGTAAAGTGTATTTATCAATGAAGTCTATTTATTTATATATATAAATGTTTTGTTTGGGTTATTAAATTATTTATCTTTATATCTTTTCATAAAAACCAAATATCTTTCTTATTTTTGCCGTTCGATTTATAGTATACAATCTGGACAAAATCTAAAATTCGCGACATTTTAGAGCGTCCAAAATTAGACAAGGAATTTTAATGTGGCTCGTCTTCCTGATCGGCCTTGAGTATGCCGCACGCCATTTTCAAATATATGCTTCTTACATTAACAAGTATTCGTAGAATACTGATTAGGATCTATTTCAACAAGATGTTAAATGTCAGTGAAATTATATCAGATATAAACCTAAGTGAGATACAAAACTAACCTCCTCTATGTCTACTCCTACATATTACCCATCTCATTCTCTTATAAAGATACTATTAATGGAGTCTAATTAAGATATGTCATAATTGAAATAGATAAAAACTATTTTAAAACCAACCCTTTTTGTTAGATCTTACTGGTATTTAGCAAGACTCACTTTCAACCGGATTGTTATATGACACCTAGAATGTGGTGAGCGTCTCGATGACAAATATTGATTGGGATCCAATGAAAAATGGTGTAGCGTTTGTTGTGTTAGGTGTGGTTTGGTTTTATTATGTTTTTGTTTGGTTTTGTATTTGGTTTCGTTCTGTTTCAATTTATCGTGTTAAAATCTGTATGGTTGAGTTCTAGTTACTGGTTAATAATATATTCAAACCGAGCATTACCAACGTAATATACAAAAAGATATACCCAGAGAATTTCTTCAGAGCATATCCCTCGTAAAATAACTATCAACATTACCTTATGTTTCGTATAGCGAAATTGAACATTGAAATCAATAGAAGAAAATAAAACTAGACAACAAAACAAGATATATGAACCACTAATAAATACTACTAATTCACTATACTACTAACTGACATACAGCTATTCTATATTATAACAATGGTACCTAAAATATAGAAGTTTTATAAACTTACCAGTACTAGAAGTCAACATAGCAATCTTAATCTTAACTATACACAACGATACCGATCCACCAATAAATAATATATAATTAATATTAAAATATTAATTATATATATTAATTAATTTATTTATAATTTCCAATTAATATAATTATTATATAATTATATTATTATAGTTATTATAATTATATAATAATTAAATATATAATTATTATATATTAATTATAAATTAATTATATATATTAATTCTATATTTGAACCTAACCTAAACCTAACTAAATATATACGTGACATGCTCCCCGTGTCACTTGCTATGCTTATTAGGTGTTATATTATATTTATATAATATAATATTGAGATCCCAGTCTATGTGGTTATAAATAATAATATAACAATTAAATAATAAATAATTAATATAATTAATAAAATAATATTATAAAGAATAATGATATTATAATAATAAATAATAAATATAAAATAATAATAAATAATCAATATTTAAATAATATTTGATTTTGATCCGTCGGTATATAGTAAAGTTTGATATATAATTTGCTTGATATGATTATTGAAACCTGTGGAGTATTATAGGTTAACGTTTATAAATATAATAACTTCTAAATATTCTTTTAAAGTAGGTATAAATCTACTTGTAGGTTAATAGGTAATCCTTTCTGATGTTCAGGTAGATGGGCTGGGGGATACCGGGTAGAAGATTGAGAACAACCTTAATCTCGGTTTATGTCATTATATTAAGTCCGAAGAATAATTCTCATTTCAAGCAGGATCAACCGTGTAGGTGGAAAAATTTCGTGGCTTAAAGATTTAATAATGGTATTTACTTTCTATTAAAAATTAGATTTTGGGTGCTTCAAAGTTTCAAAAATAAATAAATTACTCAAAATATTTATTTAATTATACGACGTTTATATAGTGTATATAACGATTTTTGTTTTTTTCATTACAGTGCTACTGATTCTATCTTGGATCTATCATAGCGTATCTATCTCTATCGTTATACTAGTGCGTTAACTTCTAACACCTAGCCCTATATCTAATCTAATACCACATACATCATCATAACCCTCATCTAAATACCCTATCATAATCACACAATACCATATCTATAACACATTATTCATAAATAATATCCAATAATCTACATATCCTAATATATCTCACTAACTACCCTCATATATCTAATCTATCAACAAAAAATCTAAATACCAAACCTCATAATCATAATACCTAAATAACAAAACCTATGGCTCATCATAAATCATAAGTTCATCTTATTCCCCTACCATATCCATTCTAAAATTATACTTAGCCAAGTTTTTGATACTATATTAACCACCATACTTGAGGCTATATCGCTACCCTTAATGAGCCAAGATACAACGATCATGAATTAGTTGCATTATGGTATAAATAACCATACGAATTCGTGTATGAGAACTGTAAGCAGAAATGGAAAGTATGGAAACAGGATTCTTCTCAACAAATCTAACAGAACTATGTGATCTACACTCTCCATGACTACAATGACAACTGATTTATGTTTCTTGATTTCACAAGCTTTTTCAGTCAATATAGAAATTTTAAATTTATCATAATAATATTGTATTATAGTGATTTGATAACTATTACAGTTAGCTAATACATGAAAAAACTAAGCAGTTCACTTCATGTGACAAGCATAATTAATGGCGGTTCGTATATCGATTGTATCGTGTGGCAAAGAAGATTGAGAAAGTTAGTTATTTGATGAAGTGCAAAGTGTTTTGTGCGAGTATACGAGATAGGTCATTAGATTGATGGTTATTATAATTCATATTTTCTCATCGTATCTAAAATTAAAATTTGAGATTAAAATTTAATTATAACATGTGTTTGTAATTTTAAGAATATGAGGTGATTGAAAGGTTAAATGTTGTTAAAGAAAAGAATTTAAAATATGGTAGGGCTATTTCAGACCTTGCCATAACTTCGCTTAAGTTTCTACGTGTACATATATGAAGAGCACAATAAAAAAAATGAATAACATATAAAATGCTATTATTTTTAAATTATTAGGTCCTATTTCTTAAGAATTAATGAACAAAATTAATGCATTTTTTTTTAATATAGAGGAAAAACGTAGGAGCCAAAGATTCGCAACTTATCTGAATATAAAAAATAAGTATAAATATCTGCTAGAGCTTATTAGCAGGTCATTATAAGAAAACTAATATTGAACTATTGATTTTATACCTATCAAGCCCGATAAGAATGCATTTGTTATAAAAGATGTGGAGGTGTACATTGCTCTAACATAGTGCTAGTATCAACGTATTTATCTGCAGAGGAACAGGGTTTAGCTCAATTTAAATCATTTTATTCCAAAATTAAGAAGGTTACCAAAAGATCAATTGAGTTATGGAGCAAGTCAGGCGACAGATTAGAGAACACTGCCTAATAGAACACAACTCAGTAAACTCTGTAGTTTACATCTTTAAGTATACAGTTTATAGTCTATAGTATAAAAGATGTAGACTATAGAGTTTACCGGGTTGTATTCTATTAGAGAACGCTACCTAATAGAACACAAATCAGTAAGATCTAGAGTCTACATCTTTTACTCTACAGTCTATAGTCTAAAAGATCATTATTGGACATCCTTTGTTTCTTATACTGCCTTATGCCCACCTCTGATATTCTCCCCATCAACAATGTGTCAGTTAACATATTCTCTTGCAAATGCTAATCCTGTCCTTCGATATCGACGGCTGGTCTTTAAGGGTGATAATTTTCTAGTTAAGTTGACGTTTATTCTTATCGGAAATTTGCAATACATTTGAACGAATAATGGGCTTCAGTGTTCGATCACTTACTAAAGCTATGTTTAATAAATTGTCGGTAAAACTACTTGGTCTCACTACTTTTTGTTAATCATAAATTACTTTGCATCATTATAATTGAAATATTCATCTAGAATTTTAGTTAACTTTATAAAAATGAGAGATGAAAGAACAAAGCAGGTTTAGTAAAAACCAAGATATAGGCCATTAATAAATTATGTTATTATAACCTTATTACGTATAGCAGTAGGAGAGGAGCCCTACAAAATATACTCAGCAAAACGAATTTGAACCAAAGGAACTTCACTGATTGTCAATAAATAAATGAGAACTTTGAAAACCTTAAATAAAAATCTCTATATAAAAAGAAAAATGAGAAGAGAAAGACGGTATATAAGGGATCAAAATATCTTTGGTTGTGAGATTACGAGAACAAACATATGAGATAAGAAGATTATAATACGAAATTTTATTGAACCAAAACAAATGAAAGATCAATAAAAGAAATTAAAAATAAATAAATTAAAAAAGTTTTAAACAGCAAAAAAATAATGTATATAAATAAAAAAATAAAACATAAAATTAAATAAAACTCATTTTATTAATAGTAAGAGGATTATAATTTAAAGAGAATAAAAATACAACTAATAAGCGATTAAAATTACCAGGACGTCTACACTAACTCATTACACACAGAGAGTAACCCAGAAGAAGAGATAGTAATAAGATTAAATAATTCAAGAAATGGTCAGGAAACCCTTCTTATCTTAATGCGAGGAGCACACGCAAAACATTACTCTCTTGTAACTGCAATAAATAGTAATACTCAAGGTATAATAAGATCCGTTACTACTTCATCTCACGCTATATTGAATTCCCGAGTACCACTGAACTGTCAAAACACTCCAACATGCTGAAGAACAATTAGATCACTTATAGAGGAATCCTCAAAATTACGGCGACGCATCTAGAGCCAAACCCTAGGGAATAGACCAGATCCGACTATGAAAGAAAAAAAGCCTCTTACTACTATCTGAGCTTAGGGGTGTCACGAATATGATGCAGATTTATTTGGTCGCCGCTTAGGAGTTGATTAGAATGAAAAAAAGAAATTTTTAATCTTATATTTTATTGGCGCTTAATCTGCAATCTTACAGCTAGACATGAAAACCTTAAATTTCTCTAAGGAAAGGACCCGATGTAAAAGAATAGCGATAGGTCGAAATCATAAACATGCATGTTAAAAGAAAAAAGTAAAGATGGTAAGAGTAAAATATTATAAAAATACAACCAGAATATTTATTGAAGATTCAGCAGCATTGCTTACAAACATCAGATACAGAATGAGAAGATAAAATAACCATACTATTAAAGTAAAAACCAAGAAAATGCGAGATATAAAGAAGAAACAAAAGATACACCACGAAAAGGAATAAATAATCAGAGAAGAGTGACAAACATGGAGGTAAATCTATTACAACTAAGATAATTACAAGGAATAAAAATGATGATAGTCCAGAAGAGCCATCAAGTGTATATGAAGAGTCAATAGAAATGGATCACATCCTAATTAGATACATATCGTACTTATGATGAAGCTAAGTCACTGATGAGTATGGCAGCCGAAGCGTATTACCAGTTTATTTACTGATTTACTGATATCAGGAAACTATTACAAGTATAGTAAAAATGCGAAAAATTGTTGAAACTTGTTGAGTAAAACAATATTTAAAAAAAGTAGTAATAGAAACGGTGAAAGAGAACAAAAATTATAAAGAGACGAAGAAAAGCAAAATAAAATAAAATAAGGTTTTGTCTATAAATTGAATAACAAAATGATTTTATGGAGTTTAGATTTGGAGAAAAATTAAAAAACGTTGGACAGCGAAAGCCCTATGATTATGACATAACAATAGATTCAATAGATCAATAATCAATAAGTCACGCAATGGTATGGTGGCGGCGAGGGTAGTTGGAATTTTACTGATTTACTGAATTACGGCATAAGTAGTAAAAAGTAATTTTAAGTTATAAACATAAAAAGAAAAATTTTTAGGAAAAACCAAAAAATGTTTAAAGAAACAAAAAACAAAAAAAATAAATAAAAGTTTGTTATATTATAACAAAATATTTTTGAATGACAGAAATCAATAGATCAATAGATCAATAGATCATAGATACTGTGGACAGTGTAGTATGGCTGGTTTGATTTACAAACATTTCTTATCCCCGAATTGGAAAATTTCCTTGAGGGCCAAAATTTTAATATAAATATAAAAAAAAGATTAAGAAGAAAAAATAAATTTTAAGTAAAAACAAAAAAAGGTTTAAGAATAGAACTCTATAAATAATCCCAAAAAGAATATTACTTATTTGTTCATGCCTTTCAAATTCCTTCATAACATTAATTACAAAGAGATAAATCTAACATTATCCAAACCAACAGATGGAAAATACATAGTTAGTCAAAAAATCAAGAAATAAAAAAACCATAGAAAGCACGCCATAAGAATATCAATCTAGTAGATTATTGGAAAAACTTAGAACTCATAGTAATCAAGGAAAGCTTTAGAATTATACCTAAATAGAGATACAATTAGTCCTTTAGCCTTTAAAGAAAGGCGAAACTAGAATGTGCGAGGGTCAAGTTGTGAGTTTACAAGAATAATAACCAGAAGATACTAGCATATAAACAGAGATGATGAAAAATGCAAAAATTTTTTTTAAAGTCAAAGAAACAGACCTCCGATGGAAATAAATTTTTAGAGACAAACAAAAAAAATGGTTAAAGAAACAAAACAAAATAAATAAAAGTTTGTTATATACTAACCCAAAAATATGACTTGAATACAATAGATGAAGGCATCAAATAGATCCAATACATCAATAGACACGGGAAAG
>JABUQX010133038.1:15000-38133 GCA_015478945.1 Trachelipus rathkii | reverse complement strand
GGTATTACTTCGTTCAGTTTTAGACAGGTGTTTATACGTTTCGTATATCGTAAACGCTTTCGCGTTTTCGTGCGCCCTTCATATATATATATATATATATATATATATATATATATATATATATATATATATATATATATATATATATATATATATATATAAATATATATATATATATATATATATATATATATATATATATATATATATATATATATATATATATATATATATATATATATATATATAGTCTAGACATGCTATATATATATATATATATATATATATATATATATATATATATATATATATATATATATATATATATATATATATATATATATATATATATATATATATATATATATATATATATATATATATATATATATATATATATATATATTCCTTCTTCGGCTGTGTACGGAGTCAGACGTGCAAGCTACCACGCTCTGACTTTGGTTTGTGATTATTATTTGCGAATGCCTTTTCAATGTGGTAGATTTATATGTGTCTATTCTATTTTAATATTCTTAAGAAGAAATTGTATGTGATACTTAAAAGTGCAATTATATATTTACTTACTCATGATATATTTGAATAATTAAATCATCACGTTTAAAACATTTATGCTAGACTGCAATATAACTGTGTAGCATTTCAAATTTCGCCAATGGACTAGTTTGTACTATTGTTTTAATAAAGTGATTCTACGATCTTTGTGAAGAAGATTTTGCATTAACATTAACTATTCTAATTAGCACATAAGCATTGAAGGTATTTCGTATATGTAATATATTTATTTATAACATCTTTGAAAATCTATTGACAAGAATATACAACTATACTGTATATAAATTTGTAATATATATTTGACCAAAATAAATATTGAGCAAGATTCATATATTCAGTCACGACGCCAAGAAATGTCGTCTGTGTGACTCAAGACTTGCAAGTGTCTTTAAGAGGTTTTCTTCATTTTTTCAAGAGTGTAAGAATTTTCTTCAATTCCTCTTTCTTTAGTACTTATTTGTTGGTCAACCTGGCGACCGTAAACTATTCTACAAGTAATCCTTCATCATCATTTACGTCTCGACGAGATTTGTCAAGAAGGACGTCTTGGGGTTTTTCAACATTCCACGACTTCGATTTTGCTTAAACGTCAATCAATCATTTTACTGTAAGAAGGGATTCTGTGGATTGGTAGAAGTATATAATAGTTTATGTAGAAAAATATAAATTTGGAAAATATTTACTAAGAGAAATAATTCTCACTCTGATTGGCTCACGCTCCTGTGAAATCGTGACGTCACGATTAATTACATGCTAGCCACGAACAAGTCTCGTGTGTAGCATTGATAGTAACTTTTAATTCTATTGTTAATACTATATATATGGTATATATATATATATATATATATATATATATATAGTATATATATATATATATATATATATATATATATATATATATATATATATATATATATATATATATATATATATATTTTCAAATAATTAAATAAAGATTTTAATAAATAAATAAAGTTTTAACGGGGTATATAATATAAATTGATGGAGTGTAGGTTTTTAACACTTTTTATATTTTATATGTTATATTATCATTTTAACCTTTTTATTGTTATTGTATTAGATATTTGGGTATATTTGGTGAGCACGAGAGGTGAGGTGGCCTTAGGTGTTAGGAGAGTGCCTAGGGTGGGGAGCCCCATAAAACCGTGCATTGGTGATATATATAGAAGAAGGAAAGATGGGGGAGGAGAGGAGTAATGAGTTTGGGATGTATGAACGTGAGAGGGGTAAACGAGGATTTGAAGAGGGAGGAAGTGGGGTTAATGTTTGAAGAAAAAAGGTTGGATGTGCTAGGGTTAACCCTTTAAGTCCTGAATTATGAAAAAATTGTACCTTGCATATTCAAGGTGAATAGGACCCTAATAAAACATTAGAACTGTTTTTGAAAAAAAAATTACATTTTTTAGTGCCAAAATAAAAACGGTCACCGGTGACCGGTCCGGACTTAAGAGTATATTTTAAAATTTTTGGCACTCTAGCAATAATTTGGCTATAATACTGTAAATTACTAACTAAAACATACAAATTAGGTATAAATAAATAGAATAATGTATAGTTTTTGAATTTTTATATAAAAATAATTTATATATATAAAAAATAAAAATATAAAAATTATTTTTATATATATATATATATATATATATATATATATATATATATATATATATATATATATATATATATATATATATATATATATATATATATATATATTTATATATATATATATATAAATATTATAAATATATATAATAAATATATAAAATAAAATATATATATATATATATATATATATATATATATATATATATATATATATATATATATATATATATATATATATATATATATATATATATATATATATATATATATATATATATATATATATATATATATATATATATTTATATATATATATATATATATCGGTATATATATATATCTATATTTGTATATAACATAATATATATATATATATATATATATATATTTCTTTTCATGGATGAATGCAGTTATACTAAATATACAAATTCTTTTCAAATATATAAATATATATATATATATATATATATATATATATATATATATATATATATATATATATATATATATATATATATATATATATATATATAATAATATCTTTATATATACTTTCAATAACTAATAATATATATATATTTATATATATATATATATATATATATATATATATATATAATATATATATATATATATATATAATATATATATATATATATATATATATATATATATATATATATATATATATATATGTATGTATATATATATATATATATATATATATATATATATATATAATATATATATACAACAATAATAATATATATATATATATATATATATATATATAATATATATATATATATATATATATATATATATATATATATAATATATATATATATATATATATATATATATATATGTATATATATAATAACTATATATATATATATATATATATATATATATATAATATATATATATATATAACTATATATATATATATATAACAATATAATAATATATATATATAATATATATATATATATATATATATATATATATATATATATATATATATATTTAATATATATATATATATATATATATATATATATAAAGAGGCATAGGTAGAGAGAGGGTAAAACAAGACTAGACTAATGCTTATGATATTGAACAAAGCATGTGGTATTTTGTTGCCGAGGGAGGAGGCAAAGATGAACTTTGCATTTTTCGCAAATGACTGACATCTCGAGCTTTTTGCAAAGTTTACAAGTTTTCCTCCCCTCTGTAAACACTGGCCAGTGGGAAAGGTTGTCATGCATGACAGATTGTGCGGGAGCATATTCTCTGTTTTGACCTCTGTTTTCTCTTTCTGCCATTGCTCTGGCCCCGACCCCGGCCCCGGCTTTCGAAGGTCTTCCTTACGGGGTGCCACTACTCCTACAATTCATAAGCCCATGCGCTATGTCCGTTTTGAAATCGACTAGTGGCATGTTCTTTTTGAGGAGACCTTTGCTCACATGGACCCTCCGGTATGGCAGCCAGGCATTGACAACGCTAAGGTCCAACAAATAATAAAAGATACAAGTGTACCATTTTCTGGACTTGAAGTTGATCCGGTATAACTCAATGAGCATATCCGCCAGATCAAATCCGCCCATGTACTTGTTGTATTCCTGTACAACAAATGGCCTCTCGATATCAACATATTTGTTTTCCTTAGCTTCCCACCTGCGGCACCTATCGTGTAGTTCAATACCAGCATAATTGGATAATAGGTGTACCGACTTGTTATCATACCAACGTATGGCAACACAATCAGTAACTCTATCAACCCAATCATCATAGCTTCCCCTTCCCTCTCTCTTCAGATCTTTTTCATCCTTGAATGTGATTCCTTTCAGTCGATTTGGGCGCACAGTTGATGCAAAGAGAATCAATCCCCTTCTCCCTCAAAACACCTGCCAAATCTATGGACGAGAACCAGTTATCAAAAAATATCTTGTAATTCTTTATTGGGAACCAGCACAAAAGTATACCGTACTTCAGAATGTTATATAAATAACACACTTGTCTGTAAATATATATATATATATATATATATATATATATATATATATATATATATATATATATATATATATATATATATATATATATATATATATATATATATATATATATATATATATATGTGGCGGAGGGGGTCGGGTGCAACTCACCACCTGATTTGTCAGAGAATGCACCATATATATAAACGTAATAAAATTGTAAAAAAAAAAATCAAAATTTTTTTGAGTTTGGCAAAATTAGTAGCCTCGTAGTCCGAAGCGGTCACCGGTGACCGCATGATTTTCAAGTACGTTTGAGCAGCGATAGGTTTATTTTTACGAAAATATACAGGAATACATATTTCTTTTTTCACATTTTTCCTACATAACAATATGAACAAACACACTAAAAAAAAACTTTTATAATAAGTAAATAAAGAATAAAAATTACTATTTCACGCACAAAATCAAATTTTCAGGAGAGAGCGTCCAACACCCACTTCTCGCCATGTCCGAAAGAATACTGTCTCAATTTTTGGCAGTATGAGATATTATATAGATATAAATCGATACTTTTAGTAGATTTATAAAAAAAAAAATCGCAAAAATCGATAAATTTTGTCCAATAATATCAATCACAGAAAAGCGGTCACCAGTGACCGCTTAGGACTTAAAGGGTTAACTGAAACTAAGTTGAAGGGAAAGAGGGAGATGGACTTTGGAAAATACAAGGGTATGATATCAGGGGTGAACGAGAGAGTGAGGGCGAGGGAAGGGGTGGGAATAGTTATGAGGAAAGAGGTGTGGGATAAGGTAAGGATGTGCAGCCAAGTGAGTTCGAGGATAATGTGGGTAAAAGTGAAATTCGGGGGGGAAATGTGGGTTTTTATATGCGCATATGCACCAGTGAATGGAGCGAGGGAGGAGGAGAGAGAAAGATTTTGGAGTGAGTTGAATGAGTGTTGGGAAAGGTTTCGGGGTAATGATAAAATTTGTCTATTGGGGGAATTGAAGGCGGGAGGGGAAGGGAGGGGGGGTGGGAAAAAATAATAGGACCTTTTGGGGGGGGGAGAGAAATGTTAATGGAGAAAGTCTGTTAGAGTTGTGTGTTGAAAGAAGAATGATAGTGGGGAATACTTGGTTCAAAAAAAGTGAAAATCATAAGTATACATGGAAGAGTGAGATAACGGGGGAGGGCGGTACTGGATTATGTGTGTAAATGGGAAGGATAGAGGTAGATTACTAGATGTAAATGTATTTAGAGGGGGGGAGGGGATATCAGCGGATCACTATTTGGTGGTTGCTAGGATAAGGGTGGGAGGAGAGGTGACGGTTAGGGAAAGGGGAGAAAAGAGGAGAGTAGAAGTGATAAAGGTGGAAAAATTGGAGGAGACAGAGTGTAAGAGGGAGTTTAGGAGAGGTATGGAGGATAGGTGGAGAGACGTGAGAGGGACAGGAATTGGGGAGGTGGAGGGGGAGTGGATGAGATTTAAAGAGGCAGTATGTGAAGAGGCTAGAAGGGTATGTATGTGGAGTAAAAAGGGTGGGTGCAAGCAGAATGAAAGGGAGTGAATGGTGGAGTGAGGAGGTGAAGGAGGTGGTGAAAAGGAAAAAGGAAGCTTATGTGAAATGGTTGGGAAGTAGGAGAGAGGAAAGCTGGGAGGAATATAGAAGGGTTAGAGTGGAAGCAAAAGAAGGCGGTGGAGAGGGCGAAGAGAAGAGCAAAAGATGAATGGTGTAGAAAAGTGACGGAAAATTTTGAATCAGGGAGCAAGATGTTGTGAATAAAATAAGGAAGAAGAAGGAGGGGTTGGGGGAGAGGATAAGGGAGGAGATGGGGGGTGGATAGGAGGAGAGGATAGGGTGAGGAAGAGGTGGGAGTATTTTAGTGGATTATTGAATGAAGGAGGGGGAGGAGGAGGAGGAAGATTTGCAAGAGGTGGATGGGAGTGAAGTGGGGAGGGAGGGGGAGGATGAAGAAATACAAATGGAGGAAATTATTAGGGCCTTGAATAAAGGAAAAAAAGGAAGTCCGCAGGTCTGGATGGTGTGAGAATAGAAATGTTGCAGAAGGGAGGTATAGGGGTGGAGGAATGGCTGTATAGGATATATAATATATGTTGGAGGAATGGAGAGGTACCACAGGATTGGGAGGATGGGTTGTTTGGTTCCCCTGTATAAGGGGAAAGGGATAGGATGGAATGTGGGAATTATAGAGGTATATGTCTTTTAAGTGTGGTAGGGAAAGTGTATGGGAGAATACTGATTGAGAGGGTGAGAGGTTTAACGGAGGGGAGAATGGGGGAAGAACAACAAGGAGGATTTAGGGAGGGAAAAGGGTGTGTGGACCAAGTGTTTACACTAAAGATGCTTGTGGAGAAAAGTATAGAGAGGAAAGGGAAAGTGTATAGGTGTTTTTTAGATTTAGAAAGCATATGATAGAGTGGAGAGGGGTGAATTGTGGAGGGTGTTGGAGGAGAATGGATGGGGTAAATTAGGTAAAGGTATTAGAGGCCTTTTATAAGAATAGTAGAATGTGTGTGAGAGTGTTAGGAGGGGGAGAGCGAAATGTTTGGGGTGGTGAGAGGATTGAGGCAGGGGGTGTGTAATGTCGCTGTGGCTATTCAATTTGTTTAGGGGAGTGTTTGCAGAGGAATGGTGAGGGAGGAGAGGGGGGTGGAATTGAATGGGAATGATAGAAGGGAAGTGAACATGATATTGTTTGCGGACGATACTGCCCTAGTGGCGAAAAACGCGGAAGGGCTGAGGTATTTAGAAGGAGTTTGAGAGAATGTGTGGACAAAAAGGGCTTAAAATAAATCCAGGTAGTAAAGTGTTAGTGTTTGAGGAGGGGGAAAGAGAGGAGGGGAGGGGTTAGAGGTTAGAGTAAAGTATGTAATGGAAAAATAAAATTTTTAAATATTTTCTTTGGTAAGGGGGGAGGGATGAAAGAGGAGATAGAACATAGAGTAGGAGAAGGAATGAGAACTCTAGTGGTCTGAAGAGAATTAAAGGGGGGGATTTATCACAAAAAGTTAAGATAAGTATGTTTGAAAAAGAATTTATTACCAGCGGTGTTGTATGGGTGAAACGTGGGGGTTGAATGCCAGGTCCAGAAAGAAGTTGGAAGTATTTGAGATAAAGGGGTTGAGAGCAGTTTGTGGGGTTAGCAGAAGGGAGAGGATTAGGAATAGGGTGAGTGAGGGAGAGATGTGATTGGAGAAAGGGGTTGGTGGGAAGAGCGGAGAGAAGGGAATGTTAAGATGGTATGGGCATCTAGTGAGAATGGAGGAACAGAGAGTGGTTAGGAGAGTTTGGGAGGCGGAGGGGATAGGAAGGAGAGGAAGGGGGAGACCAAGAAGGAGGTGGATGGATGGAATAAAGGAGATGCAGGAGGGAGGGATGAGGGAGGAAGAGGGTAGGGTGTTGGCGAGGGATAGAGTGGGGTGGAGGAGGTGGGTGGGGGCGAGATGAAGGGAGGTGTGAATGAGGGAGGCTGTACGTACCACTACCCCGCTCAAGCGGGAAAAAGTGTAGGTAAAATAAATAAAAAATAAATAAAATATATATATATATATATATATATATATAATGATGGATGTAGAGGTATCTATACATTGATATATATATATATATATATATATATATATATATATATATATATATTGATAATAATATATATATATATTTGTATATATGTATATAGATATATATAAATAAATATATATATATATATATATATATATATATATATATATATATATATATATATACGGTATATATATATATATATATATATATATATATATATATATATATATATATATATATATATATATATAGTGGTATTATTATTATTAAATAATATTATTAAATTGTTTATTATTTCCTCAATTGCTTGCTCAATGATTTAAAACATTTAGATGTTATATTATTGTTCTATCACATTAGACTTCCCCTTAAACTTTCTCATATATATAATTTTTGCTATTAGTTATTTCATTTACATGGCTGGTAAGAGTCATAGAGAAGTATTTTCAGTATCATTTTATAAGTCTTATTATACAGATTACGTCCAAAGATAAATTTAATATATATATATATATATATATATATATATATATATATATATATATATATATATATATATATATATATATATATATATATATATATATATATATATATATATATATATATATATATATATATATATATATATATATAAATTTATTAGATTAGGATCCCAATCAAATATAGACACCACGTTGTTTCAGAATATAGGCATGAAGGAAGAGCAGCGTGTTTCCAAATATTCGTATGCTTTTATTATATAGAAGCTTTTTATTTATTCAAGGTAAAGACCTGCTTAAAAGATAATATATATATATATATATATATATATATATATATATATATATATATTTATATATATATATATATATATATATATATTATTTTTATTTTCCCAGTCAAATATATAGACACTTCACGTTGTTCAAGAATACATGCATGAATGAAGATCAGCGTGTTTCCAAATATTCGTATGGATTTATTATATACAAAGTTTTTATATATTCAAGGTAAAGGTAGCCTACTTAGAAGATAATATATATATATATATATATATATATATATATATATATATTTTTTTTTAAATAATAATATATATATATATATATATATATATATATATATATATTCAATTATTATTATTATTATTATTATTATTATTATTATTATTATTATTATTATTATTATTATTATTATTATTATTATTAATATATATATATATGTAATATTATTATTTTAGAAATTTTATATCAAATCATCCGTTTCATAATAGTGGATTTTACAGTTATTTTATATGATTATATAGCATTTATTTTATTATATAATATTTCTTTTTATATAAAATTTTTGACTCCTGCTTGGCATGGTGCATGGATATATATATATATATATATATATATATATATATATATATATATATAATATATATATATATATATATATATATATATATATATATATATAATATATATACATATAACTATAATATAATATATATATATATATATATATATATATATATATATATATATATATATATATATATATATACATATATATATATATATATATATATATATATATATATATATATATATATATATATATATATATATATATATATATATTTATATATATATATATATATATATATATATATATATATATATATATATATATATATATATATATATATATATATATAATATATATATATATTAGAGGTATTAGCGGATATCCACATCCGCATCCGCATCCGCTCTATCAATTTTCACTATCCGCATCCGCAACCTCATCCGAATTTTCACTATCCGCATCATAACCTCATCCCGCATAAATTTTTGGATAGCGGATAGTATTCATCAATGAATTATTATGAGTAACGTGTGTACTACCTTATATATATATATATATATATATATATATATATATATATATATATATATATATATATATATATATATATATATATATATATATATAAATATATATATATATATATATATATATATATATATATATATATATATATATATATATATATATATATATATAATAAAAGTAACGGACTTTCAAGGATCACAGAAACAGTCATGATGGAGAGAGAGAATAGATTTCAAACTCTGCAAAACGATGACGTATTTACTGGACTTGCCGTCCTCTATAGATACAAAACAAAATTTCTTGAATCACGTGTTTCACAGACTGTTAAAATTAATTTGGGATGCCTATGCGATG
Source organism: Trachelipus rathkii (assembly GCA_015478945.1). NCBI lineage: Eukaryota > Metazoa > Arthropoda > Malacostraca > Isopoda > Trachelipodidae > Trachelipus > Trachelipus rathkii. Next base: position 28,123 of record JABUQX010133038.1, on the reverse strand, counting down.
AAATGCTGCTAAAGGCGGAACTATCACTAGCCAATAAAAAGCAAAGGATCACAGAAACAGACAAGCAATTACCATCTATTAGCGATATCATTGCCGAATCCATGAACGTTTTTTTGGCTTCTAGCACAAATCTAGCAGCGATGTTCGGAGGTGTCAAAAGACACTATCATTGATCGAAGAGTATCAAAAGAGAAAAAGTTTGAATAAAGATCCACTGGTTTTGTGGCGTAATAATTGTAAAAGTTTTCCACATCTTTCAGAAGTCGCCAGGAAAAAAAATCTTAGCAAGCCCTTTAACAAGTGTGGCTAGTGAGCGTCTTTCAGTGGTGCAGATCTCATTTACGACGAAAAGAAAAGCAAACTCTCCTCTGATGAAAGGGTTCTGAAGCTTTTGTTATTGAAACATAATTTGGAATTATTAATTTCATTAATATATATAGCCTTTTTCCAAATGGATGGAGGCTTGGGAAGAAGTTTTTTAGATGCAATAGATTTTATAGCAATCGTGCTGCAACGGGCCTTTTTGAATTTATATATATATATATATATATATATATATATATATATATACAATATATATATATATATATATATATATATATATATATATATATATATATATATATATATATATATATATATATATATATATATATATATATATATATATATATCTATATATATGTGTGTGTGTGTGTGTGTGTGAGTGTACGAAGTACCTGTGGCTAAAGCTCTAAAAATTTATTTAATCCACATCCGCAATCCGCGGATAGTGATTTTTATTATCCGCATCCGCGGATAGTGAAAAATCACTATCCGCATCCGCATCCGCGGATGGTGAAAATCACTATCCGCTACACCTCTAATATATATGTTTATATATATATATATATATATATATATATATATAATATAATATATATATATATATATATATATATATATATATATATATATATATATATATATATATATATATATATATATATACTATATATATATATATATATGGCTATTTATAAGTGATTGACTCCAAGAGTGAAAATCAATAATTAATGTATCGTTATTTTAATAATTTTAGGGTAAATACATTAAATTTTTGGGTAACCTAACCTAATCTAACCTAATCTAACCTAACCTAACCTAACCTAACCTAACCAAACTTAACCTAAATTAACCTAACCTAATATTAACGGAGTCAACTACTTATAAATGTCCATATATATATATATATATATATATATATATATATATATATATATATATATATATATATATATATATATATATATATATATATATATATATATATATATATATATATATATATATTTATATCATATATATATATTTATATATATATATATATAAAGAGTATTTCAGTTTCAATTTAGAGTTCTATTGCATTGCATTTTCATGTAATACTCAGTATTATAATTAGGTTGTATGGATTTATATAATAGTATATTTCCTCTTGTCTTAGGGTGAGGATAGTTGAAGTACATGGTTTGAGCTAATATGGAAATCTATGTGTGTGTGTATGTGTGTATGTGTGTTAATATAATGTAGTGTTTGTGTGTATGCGTATTCACTAAATCCACTTGGGTGCATGGGCGTAGCCACAATGTCTATGGCACTACATTCAATGGTACTTAAATAAAAATTATATAATATAACAAAAATATATCATATCCCAACCTAAACATCATACTGATTAACGAATATATGGTAACGTAACAAAGTCTTCACATCAATAAAGATAACATATAACCTGAACTCATACTTTTTCTAACATATCATGGATATTTTTACATTAACATAGTGATATTTAACAAAATTTTATCATATCCTTGTCTATTTGTATACTGATCCTCCTTTTCTTTCATTACGGCAAACGTTAAACATATCATAACCTGAGAGGGCATATAGGTCAACGCCAATGTCTAACATATCTTAAGCACAAATAAATAGCTAACATTAACAAAGTTCCATACTTAACAATAGTAAAGTAACTAACATTGCAACAAAACGTACCTTATTCACACTTTTTCAAACATATCTCTAACATATCACTATTGATTTTACATTAACAACGTAACATTTAGCAAAAATTTATCATTACCTTGCCTAAACATCATACTGACCAACGAATATAAGCTAACGTAATAAAGTCTTTACATCAATAAAGCTAGCATATCTTAACCTGAACTCAGAATATAATATACAACGACAAAACCTAACATATCTTAAGCATGAATAAACAGCTAACATTAACAAAATTCCACACTTAACAACAGTAAAATAACTAACATTGCAACAAAACATAAGCTATTCACACTTTTCAAACATATATCTAACATATCACGGTTATTTTTACATTAACATCGTAACATTTAACAAAAATTTATCATTATCTTACCTAAGCATCATACTTACCTATGAATATATGCTAACGTAACAAAGTTTTCACATCAATAAAGCTATCATATCATAACCTGAATTAAGAATATAATGTACAACGATAGAACCTATCATACCTTAAGCCCGAATAAGCAGCTAACATTAACAAAGTTCAATAGTTAACAACAGTAAAGTAACTAACAATGCATACAGAACGTCACCTTTCACACTTTTTTTTCTTTTTGTTTTAAAAAACTTTTATATATTTTTAATTTTATTTCTTTAAAACTTTTTGTTTTTAAAAACTTTTTATTTATTTTTAATTTTATTTCTTTAAAACTTTTTATTTATTTTTAATTTTATTTCTTTAACCCTTAATAGGCAACGTGGGGTCTTTAAAGACCCCAGCAATATCCCTTCCCCCAAAATCCATCTGTAAAAAGGAGACTCCTAGTCTGAAGTTTGATATTTCTGTCTCATTTTTCAGTGAGCTCTAAGCTCTTGACGTGGAAGGAGGCTTGTTGCTCTATGTCCAATAGTTTTTGCGTAATGGAGAATTTGGGGGCCGGGCGGACCCCACGTTACCTATTATGGGATTAGTTTTTATTGCACTTATAAAAAGTGTAAGATGGTTTCATTTGTGTTTTTAGTGTAAATAGTGTACTATAGTGTAGTGTGTGATTTTAGTGTAAATAGTGTACTATAATAGTGTAGTATGTGTGTTTTTATGTAAGAGGCAAAGGAGAGTGAGGAGAGAGAGAGAGAGAGAGAGAGAGAGAGAGAGAGAGAGAGAGAGGAGTTGGTTATATATGCGATCTCGGAGTTATACTGCGACCTCAGCAGTTTTGATGTTTTAGGGTAATATATATATATATATATATATATATATATATATATATATATATATATATATATATATATATATATATATATATATATATATATATATATATATATATATGTATATATATATATATATATATATATATATATATATATATATATATATATATATATGTAACATATATATATATATATATATAGCTTTGTATATATATTTTTATATATATATATATATATATATATATATATATATATATTCCTCCTTGTATTCAACAGAATTTCAGGTTCAAAAAAACTATTTTCAGATTTTACGAAACAATGGCTAGTAAAAAAATTTTGAGTACTAATGATATAATATTTGAATTAGACTCAGATGCAGATATTATAGAGAGAGATGATTTAGACTCTGTTTGTGATGAAATTGAAGATCATCTTGAAATTGAATCCATATATGATGAAGAGCTGCATGAAGAGTACCAACCATCGCTTGAAGGGGAGGTAGAGACAGAGGTTGAAATTCCAGTCATGGAGGCGTCTACATCTGACCAACCAGCAGCTGCAGCACCGAGTAAGAAGAAGAGGTTTACATCTAAGGATCTAAACCCTGAATACGCTATCCATAAACTGTATTGTAAAAACTATAAAGCAAAGAACGTTCATATCTGGAATCCCAAAAAACCGATTGTAGGAGAAAGAAGAAGTTTACAGTTGACTTCTGTCCAACATTCCTCTAAATCTTCTCCTGTTGCTGAAGATGTTAATTCCTATTTAGAATTATTCGGGCTCTTTTTTGATGATTCGTTTGTCTCGAAAATTGTTATGTACACTACCAAGTATATGGAGAATTTGCAGCAAAAATATAAAACTAAAAATGCAACAATAGCAAAAACAACAGTTGTAGAGATGAAAGCACTTATAGGAGTACTAATTTTCAGTGGTGTGAAGAAAGATAATCACGTCACTACTGGAGAAATGTGGAACGTACGGTATGGCTGTGGGATTTACGGAACAACAATGACCGAGAGAAGATTTTGTTTTTTGCTTCGGTCACTCCGATTTGATGACCTTGATACTAGAGCTGAAAGAAGAGAGAACGATAAATTTGCTCCAATACGGGAGCTTTGGAACGACTTTGTTAACAAATGCAAAGATAACTACAGCCCAGGAAAATATATCACTGTCGATGAACAGTTATTAGGGTTTCGAGGAAGGTGTCCCTTCAAGCAGTATATAGCCAACAAACCCGCAAAATATGGAGTGAAAATACTGATGGCTTGCGACGCAAAAATACATTATATGGTCAACGCTCTCCCGTATCTTGGAAAGCCCACGATTTTCTTTTACACATACTTTATTATATATATATATATATATATATATATATATATATATATATATATATATATATATATATATATATATATATATATATATATATATATATATATATATATATATATATATATATATATATATATATATAATAAAGAAATTAAAATAACAATTTTTGAAAATGAGGCCTGAAGATGGTATGCAAGAGTTTTTCCTTCGCACCACGACCATACGAGGGAAAGTCTAACTGTGTGGGGTCCGTATGCACCCCACGTTACCTTTTAGCGTCAGAAATAAAACCTAAAAGCACAAATTTACAAGGGCCATTTTCAATTTCAGATTACGATGTGAATGACTAGCCCTTTGGTAATGTAGGCTTGAGTTTATTTTGGGACATGTTTAATCTACAAAATGCAAAAGAAAAAACGTTTATATTAGGTATAGGGTATTTTTGGCAAATTTTTTTTTAGACATGGTGAATTTTGAACACTTTTTTTTGTAATGAACATAAAATATTTATCTTAGTTCCATTTTCAAAACAAAAACAAGTTAAATTTACTCTAGATGGATTGAAAAATAAAACTAATGAATAAATTCAACAAAAATTTTAATTTTCCTTGACTAAAAACGCAATTAATCAGTGGGTCCGAGCGGACCCCACGTTACCTTAGGTGTCATGAAAAAGCCACGTTACCTATTAATGGTTATAACTTTTTTTTTAAAAACTTTTAATTTTTAACTTTATTTCTTTAAAACTTTTTGTTTTTACTAAAAATTATATTCTTTTTATATTTATAACGTAAAATTTACATTTTTACATGCACTAAAAAAGTAAATCAGTAAATCAGTAAATCAAACTACATACCCCATCCTCCCCAACCCATCCTTGATCTGTAGATCTATTGATCTAGCGATCTATTGACCTCTTGTTCTATTAGGATAACCGCTAACATAACAAAGTTTAACCATGAGCATAACATACTTGGCATACAACAGTCGAACGAATAAACAGTCAGCTCTAACATCTTAAACAACAAAGTTCACATAGTGGGGAAGAAAAACAAGTTTTCATTTTTATAACATATAATTTTCAATGAAAAGAGCATTAAAAAAATACATAAAAACATATGTTTTATTTTAAATATATTAATTCGTCTAATCAGAGGACATAGGATTCTGTATAAATTGAGCAAATTCTATATATTTCTCCAGAGATTCAACTCCGGCTGAAATGATGTAAGTATAAATACACCCTACTGCACTAAACCATTTTTCTGCATATTTTGGTTCAACAGCACTCATTCGTTCAAGCCAGAGAAAAGTAAACGTATCCATGCTGATAGTTATTAACGCACTCCTGTATTTCGCATTATACGGTAAACCGCATGTCTCGGTGTAAATATCGTAGATTACACCATGCGCTATATGAATTAAGTCCTCGAGTATATCGGCCTCTTTAAGATGAGACGTTAATTCGTTTTTCATTTTAACCAAAGCTGTAATATTTTCAGATGAATGAACAGTGAAACCTATACACGTACGCATGAATGTGACAGCATCGTTGGGTTTCCAATAGTTGCGTACATCAATACTTTTAACATTATCAGATGCGGTGAAAACAACATCTATTCTATTATAGCCTCTCACACTGTCACCTCTAATAGATATTTCACCAGGAGGCGATGCATCAGATGACACATACTTAGCCTTTACCCAAGCTTCAGCGGTATCGATAATCTTGAGGAATTCTTCAACCGAAACGAATAAAGGTCTATTACTTGCACCTCCGAATGGAATGCAGGTAATATATCGCTTTCCATTCGTTTTACGAAAAAATATAAATGACACATCGTTGGGTATTACGAAGGTCCTCGTAAAGATATCACTTACATTCGAAATTCGTATGTATAAACAGAACCAAAAGGTAACGAGATTCTTTCTTTCGACCAATCAGAAGAAAGTGAACAAGTATATGACGGACGAACGAACCATATCGGTTCAAATAATTCCATATAGAGGCTTTATAACCTAATCGTTTTCTATTCGTGTTTATATTTTCATGTTCAGTCTTTACATTCGATTCATTTTCTAATCGTATTTGTATTTTCAAACCCAGGTCTTACGAGCAACTCGTTTCACTTTTGTATATGTATTTCCTGTTTCATTAGAGTTATTAGATACAAGTCGAGTTTCATACTCGGGTCTTACGAGCAATTCGTTTCACGGTTGTATTTGTATTTCCTGCTTCATTAGAGTTATCAGATACAAGTTGAGAAATTGTTCAAAAGAGTCCCCCTTTTCAATCGTACGCAATGAATATGATTTTTGTTTTAAACAATGTTTTCTGGACCTAACATATATTAAAAAATAACAAAAGTTTTATCCATACACAACACAAAAATAAGTTCTTCGAATAAAATATCATAGTAAAGCGTAATAGTTTACTGATTTTAAATCAGTAAACCAGTAAATCAAACCATTTGTACAGGCTGTCCCATCTTTACCCATCCACACATAACCTTTTGTTCTATTGATCTATTGATTAGGGTCACATTTCATATATATGGGTTGTAAACTCATAAAGAGGCATCAGCATTATCATTATATAGAGAAGAAAAAGAAATGAAAAAAGAAAAAAGAAAAAGAAAAAATGAAAAAAAAAGAAAAGAAAAAAAAAAAAATGAAAGAAAAATGAAAAAAGAAAAATGAAAATGAAAAAAAAAAAGAAAAAAAGAAAGAAAAAAAAAGAAAAAGAAAAAGAAAAAAAAAAAAAAAAAAAAAAAAAAAAAAAAAAAAAGAAAAAAAAAAAAAATATGACGAAATAGAAAAGAAAAAAAAAAAAAAAGAAAGTAACTAACACAGCGTACAAAAAACGTAACCTATTTACGTTTTTCAATCATATCTCTAACATATCAATGTTATTTTTAAATTAAAAAATTAATATTTAAAAAAAAAAAAAAAAAAAATAAAAAAAAAATAAAAAATAAAAAATACTTTTTTTATTTTATCATACCGATGTCTAATTAGCATACAGATCAACGAATAATTGCACACATAGCAAAGTTTTATCCAAACATAACGTAAAAATAAGTTCTTTGAATAAAATATCGTAGTAAAGTGTAATAGTTTACCGATCCTAAAGCAGTAAACCAGTAAATCAGTAAATCAAACCATCCACCCCTCCCCTCCCCTCCCTCCATGATCTTTTGATCTATTGATTCAGGTCACATTTCGAGTATCATTTCGGATAAACGTAACACAAAAATAAGTTCTTTATATACTAACTAACGAATATAAGCTGCCGTAACATTGTTTTCACATTAATAAAGCTAACATAGCATTACCTGAACTAAGAATATAACGTACAACGATAAACCTAGCACACCTTACGCGCGAATAAGCTACGCACATTAACAAAGTTCCATACTTAACAATAGTAAAGTACCTTTCACTGCGTACAAAACGTAACCTATTCACACTTTTTCAAGCATATCAATGTTAATTTTACATTAACATGTTAATATTTAACAAAAATTTAGCATAACCCTGTCTAATTATCATACAGACAACGAATATAACGCTAACGTAACAGTTTTTTACATTAAACATAGTAAAATTTATCAAAAATTCATCATAACCATATCTAAATATCATAATCCCAATGAATAATTGCAAACATAACAAAGTTTTATCCAAACACAACATAAAAAATAACAAAGTTTTATCCAAATATAACATAAAAACAAGGTCTTTGAATAAAATATCATAGTAAAGTGTAATAGTTTACTGATTTTAAAGCTGTAAATCAAGCCATCCGTCCCACTACTCCTCTCCCCATCAACCCGTACATAATCTATTGATCTACCGATTCAAATCATATTTCGAGTATCATTTTGGATAAACATAACATAAAAACAAGTTCTTTATACATTGACTAACGAATATCCGCTAACGTACCAAAGTTTTTAGCATCAATAAAGCTAACATATCATAACCTGAACTAAGAATATAACATACAACGACAAACCTAACATACCTTACGCTCGAATAAACAGTCAATATTAACAAAGTTCTATACTTAACAGCTGTAAAGTAACTAACATCGAATACAGAACGTAACCTATTCACACATTTTCATACGTATCTGTAACATATCATTGGTATTTTTACCTTAACATAGTAATATTTAACAAACATTTATCATAACCTTACCTATTTATCATACAGATCTACGAATATATGTTATTGTAACAAAGTTTTCACGTCAGTTAAGCTAGCATATCATAACCTGAACTAAGAATATAATGTACAACGACAAAACTAACATACCTTATGTATGAATAATCTGGTAACATTCACAAAATACCCCACTTATCAAAGGTAAAGTAGCTAACAGGACACACAAAACTCAATGTATCCCCACTTTTCCACCATATCACCAACAGCTAATGCAGTATTATCTAACAAAATCCCTTAACAAAGTAACCATTCTATCAAAGATACCAGCATCATGAACTATGAACTGACACTACATTCATCAAAGTGTCACTCATATCGAATATAACATGATTTTGAACTATGAATAAACGTAGACATTAGCAAAATTCTCCAGTAAACCTAACATTACCCAGTAAAAAACTTATCCTATGCTCACGTTTCTAACACATCAACGTCAGCTAACACAGTAATATCTTACGAATCTTATCATTCTCTACCAAACCAGTTTAATTACATTACTATAAGTGTATTTAACAAAAACAGCAACAAGTAAACATAGCCTAACATATCTAATACATACAAGGGGTGAAAACCCACAATAGATACTAACATCAGGATCTACGAATAAGACATTAACATTTGGAGCTATGAATAAGTTCTCGACCTACCCCTCATTACACAGCAAAACTCGACCTATTCCTGCTTTTCAATCATATCATCAGCAGATAAAGCAGTATTATCTGACAAAACTCCTTAACAAAGTATCCAACCTATCAAAGATACCCGCATCTTGAACTATGAATCGATACTACATTCATCAAAGTGTCTTGCATATCAAATATAACATCATTTTGAACTACGAAAAAACATGGACAATATCAAAATTCTCTGTCAAACATCATAAAATAACCTATCGATCATACAGAGCAACGAACAAACGCTAACAAAACCTATCCTACCTTTCGAAACATTACGCAATACCTTCAAGTCGTTAGACTTACACGGTAGGTTTATCATTAGGGTTACATTCACGTTTATACAAAAGCTTTCCCGAATGAACTCACGCAACAACATAATCTCAATCTTTACAATACATAACCGAACAATTTTCAACGATGAGTCCCAACTGCACGGAGATCACCCCGAAGATGCATGAAGATCCATCGCGGGGTACCCCGAAGGGGGTGTAAGCGGTTACATAAGGGCACGAGACCTTAGGGCTCAAGATCATGGAAATGGGTGGCTAGGGCGGAGAGGGAACGGGTTGGTTTGATTTACTGATTTACTGGTTTACAGCTTTAGGATCGGTAAACTATTACACTTTACTACGTTATTTTATTCAAAGAACTTATTTTTACGTTATGTTTGGATAAAACTTTGCTATGTGTGCAATTATTCGTTGATCTGTACGCTAATTAGACATCGGTATGATAAAAAAAAAAATTTTTATTTTCATTTTTTATTTATTTTTTTTTTTTTTTTGTTAAATATTAATGTATCAATGTAAAAATAACATTGATATGTTAGAGATATGATTGAAAAACGTAAATAGGTTACGTTTTTTGTACGCTGTGTTAGTTACTTTCTTTTTTCTTTTTTTTCTTTTTCTACTTCGTCATATTTTTTTCTTTTTCTTTTTTGTCTTTTTTTTCTTTTTCTTTTTTCGTTTTTCTTTTCTTTTTCTTTTTCTTTTTCTTTTTTTCTTTTTCTTTTTCATTTTTCATTTTTTTTTTTTCATTTTCTTTTTCATTTCTTTTTCTTTCTTTTTTCTTTTTTTTTTTTTTTTTTTTCTTTTCTTTTCTTAGATTATAATAATGCTGATGCCTCTTTATGAGTTTACAACTCAAATATATGAAATGTGACCCTAATCAATAGATAAATAGAACAAAAGGTTATGTGTGGATGGGTAAAGATGGGACAGCCTGTACAAATGGTTTGATTTACTGGTTTACTGATTTAAAATCAGTAAACTATTACGCTTTACTATGATATTTTATTCGAACTTATTTTTGTGTTGTGTATGGATAAAACTTTTGTTATTTTTATGCTAGGTCCAGAAAAAACGTTGTTAAAACAAAAATCATATTCATTGCGTAATGATTCGAAAAGTGGGAGGAGTTTGAACAATTTCTCAACTTGCATCTGACAACTCTAATGAAGCAGGAAATACAAATACAACCGTGAAACGATTTACTCGCAAAACCCAAGTATGAAGCTCGACTTGTATCTAATAATTCTATCGAGACATGAAATACATATACAAAAGTGAAACGATTTGCTCCTAAGACCTGGGTTTGAAAATACAAATACGATTAGAAAATGAATCGAATGTAAAGACTGAACATGAAAATATAAACACGAATAGAAAACGATAAGGTTATAAAGCCTCTACATGGAATTATTTGAACCGATATGGTTAGTTCGTCCGTCATATACCTGTTCACTTTCTTCTGATTGATCGAAAGAAAGAATCTCGCTACCTTTAGGGTCTGTTTATACATACGAATTTCGTTAGTAAGACATTTTTCGCTGTGCGGGTATGATGACCTCTCATTCTTGTCCTGAGCATGTTAGTGATATCTTTACGAAGACCTTCGTAATACCCAACGATGTGTTATTTATATTTTTTCGTAAAACGAATGGAACCGAATTTCGTCAGTAAGACATTTTTCGCTGTGCTGGTATGATGACCTCTCATTCTGCTCCTGAGCATTTTAGTGATATCTTTACGAAGACCTTCGTAATACCCAACGATGTGTTATTTATATTTTTTCGTAAAACGAATGGAAAGCGATATATTACCTGCATTCCATTCGGAGGTGCAAGTAATAGACCTTTATTCGTTTCGGTTGAAGAATTCCTCAAGATTATCGATACCGCTGAAGCTTGGGTAAAGGCTAAGTATATATCGTCTGATGCAGCGCCTCCTGGTGAAATATCTATTAGAGGTGACAGTGTGAGAGGCTATAATAGAATATTTGATTGTTGTTTTCACCGCATGCTGATAATGTTAAAAGTATTTATGTACGCAACTATTGGAAACCCAACGATGTTGCTAAATTCGTTCGTATGTGTATAGGCTTCACTGTTCATTCATCTGAAGAATATTACAGCTTTGGTTTAAAATGAAAACGAATTAACGTCTCATCTTAAAGAGGCCGATATACTCGAGGACTTAATTCATATAGCCATGGTGTAATCTACGATATTTACACCGAGACATGCCGGTTTACCGTATAATGCAAATTACAGGAGTCGGTTAATAACTATCAGCATGCGATACGTTTACTTTTTCTCTGCGCTTGAACGAATGAGTGCTGTTGAACCAAAATATGCAGAAAATGGTTTTAGTGCAGTAGGGTGTATTTATACTTACATCATTTCAGCCGGAGTTGAATCTCTGGAGAAAATATATATAATTTGCTCAATTTATACAGAATCCTATGTCCTCTGATTAGACGAATTAATATATTTAAAATAAAACTTATATGTTTTTATGTATTTTTTTAATGCTCTTTTCATTGAAAATTATATGTTATAAAAATGAAAACTTGTTTTTCTTCCCCACTATGTGAACTTTGTTGTTTAAGATGTTAAGCTGACTGTTTTATTCGTTCACTGGTGTATGGCCAAGTATGTTTATGCTCATTGTTAAACTTGTATGTTAGCCCGGTTATCCTAATTAGAAAAGGAGGTCAATAGATCGCCTAGATTCAAAGATGCTAACAGATTCAAGGATGGTTGGGAGGACGGGGTATGTAGTTTTGATTTACTGATTTACTGATTTACTTTTTTAGTGCATGTAAAAATGTAAATTTTTTACGTTATAAATATAAAAAGAATAAAATTTTTAGTAAAAAACAAAAAAGTTTTAAAGAAATAAAGTTAAAAATTAAAAGTTTTTTTAAAAAAAAAGTTTTAAAGAAATAAAATTAAAAAAAAAAAAAAGTTTTAAAGAAATAAAATTAAAAATAAATAAAAAGTTTTAAAGAAATAAAATTAAAAATAAATAAAAAGTTTTTAAAAACATAAAGTTTTAAAGAAATAAAATTAAAAATATATAAAAGTTTTTTAAAACGAAAAGAAAAAAAGTGTGAAAGGTGACGTTCTGTATTCATTGTTAGTTACTTTACTGTTGTTAACTATTGAACTTTGTTAATGTTAGCTGACTTATTCGTGCTTAAGGTATGCATAGGTTCTATTGTTGTAACAATTAAATTCTAATTCAGGTTGATGAAAATGATAGCTTTATTGATGTGAAAACTCCGTTGTTACGTTAGCATATATTCATAGGTAAGTATGATGCTTAGGTAAGAAAATGATAAATTTT
>JABUQX010133038.1:5000-7500 GCA_015478945.1 Trachelipus rathkii | reverse complement strand
ATTATATCTATATAATATATCATCAACCACCTTTTTTTCCCCCAAGACTGGGTAAGGTGCGTAACATGTACCAGAAACAGAAAAGTAGTGAAAATATGAAACAAGTCGAAAAGAAAGCCCAACCTTACCTCCCTTTTTATACCTATTAGTGGAAACTCGCCGCACAGAAAATCTTTCCCTAGAGTTCACGAGACCGCGACTGACCCTCACTATGGCATCTCGCAAATGTGGTTCATCTCTTGGACCAGGCGGCACACAACCATACCCCCTCCCACCAAACCCTGCCATTTACTCCTATTATGCACTTTTTTTCGCTCTGCCAAACTCACATTTCACTTCTCCAGACATTCCTTTAGTGACTCAATCCACTTTTCTTCCTTCTCCCAGCCAGTCGATTCCCAACAACACTCACCACTATACATCCCTACCAACCGACTATCATCCATTATCCTTTCCGCATGACCAAATCATCTCAATACCTACAACTCTGTAATACGTTCATTCCTCATTTTTATCAATTCTTCTCACACCTAACACGCCCCTAAGATTGCCATCTGAACACATTGTGTACCTTGGATCTATACCTCTTATTCCAAACCATAGTCTTACTACTATACATTAACACAGGTAACAACTTACCATCACGCAAGACACTAGCGCACTCAAGACTTAGTCTCTTTACATCCACCAACGATTTAATTGCACCAGCCTCCTTCCTGCAATTCACAACTTACTACTACACTCGGCATCATCCGTTCCCTTTTCGTCCAACATCCAACATAAATACTAAATATTTAAACTCAGTCACCTGTTCCAGCTGCTCACCATCTAACATAACTTCACACCGAGGACTGTCCTCACTCATAACCATAACCTTACTCTTATCTACGTTTACTTTCAAACCCATCCTTTTACACACCCTCCAAATCTTTCTACCAATCCTCTCAAAATCTCTTCAGATTCCCCCCCCCCCCCCCCCCCCCCCCCCCCCCCCCCCCCCCCCCCCCCCCCCCCCCTCCGCCCCCCCCCCCCCCCCCCCCCCCCCCCCCCCCCCCCCCCCCCCCCCCCCCCCCCCCCCCCCCCCCCCCCCCCCCCCCCCCCCCCCCCCCCCCCCCCCCCCCCCCCCCCCCCCCCCCCCCCCCCCCCCCCCCCCCCCCCGCCCCCCCCCCCCCCTTTCTCTCTACAGATTCACCTCAACAAAACCATTTTATATATATAAATATATATATTATATATATATATATATATATATTATATAATATATATATATATATATATATATTTTATATATAAACATTTAATGTATATTAGATTATATATAATATATATATATATATATATATAATATATATAATATATATATAAATATATATAGAGGCAAATGGTGATTCATTGGATTTGGAAGTTGTATAACAAAACGTTTATGGAGGGTATAGTTCCGAGGGATTGGAGGAGGTCAATATTAGTACCTTTATATAAGGGTAAGGGGAAAAGGTAACTGTAGGTATTATAGGGTAATTAATTTATTGAGTGTTGTTGGGGGAAAGATATATGTTGATATTTTGGGCGAAGGAGTGAAGAACTAATTTGGCGGAAGCGAATAAGGTGTGCTTGAGAAGGGTAGAGGAATTGTGGATCATAATCTGTACATTGAAACAAATGGTTGGGAAAATGAGGGAGAGAAGAATAAATTGTGTTTAGGATTTATGGAATTTGCAACAGGTGTATAATAGGATTAATAGGGAATCTATGGCAGGCGTTAGTGATATGGTTGTTTGGTGGTAAGCTCTGAATAGAATCAAAATATGTATGACTGATAGTGAAGCGTGTGTAAGGAATAAATTAGAGCGAAAGTGATTTATTTAATATTAATAGCGGAGTGAACAGGGATGTGGTATGTCTCCTTGGCAATCCAATCAATTTGTAAATGGATGAGGTTATGAAAGGGAATTAGAGGTAGGGGTGACAAGGGATAGAGTTAGAATGATGGAGAATGGTTGAGAGTGGAGGATTCCTTACCTATTATATGAGGATGATTTGGTTTTTGTGTGGCGAATCTGAAAGAGAGTTTGAGATGACTAGTAGAGAGATTTGGTAGGGTGTTGTAAAGAAAGGTTGAAAGTAAACTTAGATAAGAGTAAGGTTCATGGTTGTGAGTAAGGACAGACCTCAGTGTGAAGTTATGTTGAATGTAGTGAGCAGCTGAAAAAAGTGTCTGGAATTTAAATATTTAGTGTAATAGGTTGAATGAAAAGGGCAGCGGGTGTATGCAGAGTGAGAGGAAATTGTGAATGGCACTAAGGTGGCTGATGCAGTTAAATCGTTGGTGGGATGTAAAGGACTAAGTTTTGAGTGATAGGGTCTTACATGAGGGTATGGTGTTACCTGTCTGTAATGTATAGTAGTGGGACTATGGTCTGGAATAAAGAGGTATAGTTCTAAATTACAATGTGTTCAGATGGACAATCTTAGGTGGCGTTTATTTGTGGAAAAGAAATGA
>JABUQX010133038.1:0-2500 GCA_015478945.1 Trachelipus rathkii | reverse complement strand
ATCTAGGTTAGGTTGACTTTTTTGCAAACACACGATCCATCCCAGTTAGGCGGTCAACTTTACGGCTTTTAAGTCAAGGTTAGGATAAGTCTGGTCAGGTAGACACCGATTTACTATATATATATATATATATATATATATATATATATATAATATATATATATATATATATAATATATATATATATATATATATATATATATATAATATATATAATATATATATATAATATATATATATTAATATATATATATATTATATATATATATATATATATATCACGTCATGTTCGTTCATACATTTGTTCAGCCAAGCCGAGCGGCTGGCTTGACTGGCATGGCTCATGGCTTAGAAAGCCAGCACCCAAGCCAGTCAAGCCAGCCACTCAGGTTGGCTGAACGAACACCGATTCAAATATAGAATTTTCCCTATATATTTATATATTATGGGGATATTTATATATTTAATAAAAAAAATATATATATATATATATTATATTATTATATTAATATATATATATATATATATATAATATATATATATACTATATATATAGAATATATATATAAATATATATATTTTGTTTGAAAAAATAAAAATATATATATATATATATATATATATATATATATATATATATATATATATATATATATTATATATATATATATATATATATATATATATATATAATATATATATATATATATATAAGTCTACGACAGTACATATGCAAGAGGTCCGCGACTCTATCTAGGCTGTACGACCCGTTGTTGAACAGAAGTGATGGGACGGTCCGGACCGGACTTTACAGCTTTTTCTTCAAAAAAGTTAAAGAGATATAGGTCTGAAACTTGGAATTATAATCTATGTATGGGATAAGCTCGAATCCGCGGTGTAAATTTCAAGTCTGTAGGATGTATTTAAACTAGAGGGGGGTCACCCCCGTAGGTGGATACCGCTATTGGTTTACGCCACCCGCGTTGGCAGCGCTTCTGAGGCGGCCGTGAGTGTGAGTCGTCTATCGAGAGTTTAGGTTCGAGCGTGATGACGTAATCTCGTCGCAGACGAGATACGTCAGCGCACGAGAGCGCGCGCGCACGATTATCAATAACATTATTATTATTTATTATTATTATTATTATTACGCCGAAGAAGTGTTTCCGGAGGAAACACTTCTGATGTGTGTAAACCCTTTCTTGTCTCCTTGCTTGGCGTGTCCTCACCACGCACCAGGCACCGCTCCGCACCGCACCGCACCGCACCGCATCGCACTGCTCAGCTTATTATTATTATTATTATTATTATTATTATTATTATTATTATTATTATTATTATTATTATTATCTTATTATTATTATTATTTATTATTATTATTATTATTATTTTAGTATAGTAGTAGTATAGTAGTAGTAGTATAGTGGTAGTAGTAGTAGTAGTAGTGGTAGTAGTAGTTAGAGTTATCGTATCGTGATAAAATTTGGAGTGGTGTTAGATGGGGAGGTACCCTAGTCATGGACGATGTTACGTCCCATGGGTCCCCCGAAGGGGGACCCCACTCCCCCTTAAAAAATCGAAGTGTTCGTAGAAGGAAATTTGGTGAGAGGATTCAGAGTTGAGTTTCTAGAAAGACTTGGTATTGGGAATTCAAGGAGTTGGTTCCGGCACCGGTGCTGGAGCCACTGCGCTGCCGACATAGTAAACTAAACATTCGGATAACAACAATGTTGGTGTCATTATATATGTTGTTATCGAGTCTGTAGATTTCGAAAATAATGGTTTCAGAACCATCAAGAAAAAAAAATAAATAAAAAAAAAAATTAAATAAATAAATAAAATTTCCTATTCTTTTTGTTAAACTTACAAATTTACGTTTTTTTACATACCCTAAAGCATTAAATCCACTAATCAAACCCACTATCCAACCTCCCCCCTGACATCTGTGATCTATTGATCTATTGATTAAGGTCAAATTTTTACTAAAATTGTAACGTTTTACATTACCCTAAAGCAGTAATCACTAAATCAACAACCACTATCCAACTACCATCCAGTCCCCCTCCTATCCATTCTTGATCTATTGATCTATTTATCTAGTGATTCAAGTCACATTTCACGTAACATTTTGGATAAACATAACATAAAATCAAGTTTTTTTTATACAAAGATCAATCAATATATGTTGACCGTAACATAGTTTCCACATTAATAAACTACTTAGCATCATCTGAACTATGAATATAACCCAAACGACAAAACAACACATCCTAAACATAATACAACTGTAAACCGTTTAACAAAGTCCATCATATCTATCGAAGAGTAGCATGACTTATGCATACAAAGACGCAACCTATTCACACTTTTTCTAACATATCACTGATATTTTACATAACATAGTAACATTTAACAAAAATTTACCACAACATTGGTTAATTATCATACAGGATTCAATGAGTATACCTCTAACGTAACAAAGTTTTCACATTATTAAAACTTA
>JABUQX010133036.1:0-19939 GCA_015478945.1 Trachelipus rathkii | reverse complement strand
AAAAATTAGACATATAACAGAAGATATACAGTGTTGTATACATACTATTATCATTAAGAATTCTCAAAATATCAGTTTTGAAATTTTTAAAATATATATAATATATAATTGATAATATATAATATATTTATAAATATATATAATATATATAATAGATAATTTAAATAAACCCTAATAAAAAAAACTGAAAGATAAGATAAATATCCTTACTAAACTTCAATTAATTATAAAGGTAGAGGAGGACTGGGAGCAAGAATTAATTAAAAAGGCAATTGCCTGAAAAAAAATCGAAAATGCAGCTAGTCAAAAATAAATCTTTTTATTGCTTTTAAAAAAATATTTATTAATAATAGTAAATCCATATTTCAATAAATTTTTATGTGTTATTTTTAATAATATCTATAATAATATAAATAATATAGCTATATTATTTTTTTGTATATATCTTTGTTTATTGGTGATGTCTAGTAATGAATGTTAGTGTAGTAATTATTATTTTATATAATTTTATTACAAACTTTGGAGTTATGGATAGTGATACATATATTTATATACTTTCAAACTCATTTTATATCATATCTATTTATAATGACGTTCTATATCGTATGTATTATTTATTATTGTATTTTATTTAGTTATACGATCTATTTATCTATTGTTTTATTTTTCTCTCTCTATTACTATTAGTACTATTTTTTTTTTATTTATATATTAAATATATTTTATACTATATGTTAAATATTTTAAATATTGGAAATAACGCTGTTGTTCTTTCTTTTTTTTATTGGAGTTATGGGTGATATTCTAGGACTTTATTTTAGTAATGGGTGATTTTGGCTGTGATGTATTTTCCTCGGGAGGTGAAGGGTATATCGTTTTTTTTATTGATAAGGGTTAGCTTGTTGTGCTGTGTCGGGATAAGGTATATATGGAGTGTGGTAGGTTTCTTTCATTGCTCGTTATTTAGTTTCGTTATGGTGGTGTAGGAGGTGAGTTGTAATTCGTTAATCGGGTGGGGGCTGTTTCGTTGTATTGGGATATTCGTGTGCTGAGAGTAGTTTATCGATTTAATTGTGAATGATTCTTGTTCATTAGGCATAGATGGAAAGTTTGGATGGGGAGGTCTGTGTATAGAGTATATGTCGGTAGAGGTAACATCTTTTGATTGGATTTCTTGGTGTATTTCTCGTTTATTTATCTATATATTATATTTATTATTAGTAGTAATCCTTGACTTAATTTATAATTTTTTATATATTATTATATTATTTATAATTCGGTATTTATATTTCCATTTTTTTATATTTTTAATTATTTATCCTATATATTAATAATCATATTTTCATACTATATTATTCTTCTTTACTATTATTTTGAAATATAATACTATTCAATAATTGTCTTTATTAGTATCATCATAAATCCACTTGCTTTGTCTTTAATTTATACATTAACATACTATATATATTATAATAATTGCTATTATTACACGCTAATCTTTCATATTTCCCACCACTCCACTGTAATACGATATTCTGTTACTTTCCATACTTTATAGCACTAATATCCTATACATATTTATTCTTCTTTTGCACTGCTAACAATTGTCTACCTTACGAATATATTATGGTATGTTCCCAATTTGTTTAATCAGTTTCTAACTGTTTACACATTCAACTGTATATTTTAACTTGCGATATAGCAGTATTATATATTGAGTGTTTGAATAACATAATTTTTTGCCTGATTTACCTATGGATATCAGCTTAACTGCAATCACTCTTATATTTTTTTAATCCCACTTCCTTCCGATTGATCACCGATACCTGCGCAATCCATTATTTCTCTCCTACCTAACCTAAGATATTTATATAATATATATCAGAGGCGACTAAATATGCTAAGAATTTGAAATTTGTAAGTTAATAATGTTGGCAAAGATATTAGTTGTCAAATGTTCAGAATTCATATATTTAAATATGTTTATTTGTATTTTGGTGACGTAGATATTGATTATTATATATGGTATTAATAACTAGAATAATAATTGATTTATTAGAGTTGATTACGGAATCTTGTAAATTCAGTTGACTATTAAGTAGGAGGAATTTATTGATTATTTTTTAAATTGTTGTATAAATATTATTATTATTTAAGAATGTTAAATTAGATTAGATTTTATTTTATTTTATGTTTAGTATTAGATTGTTATTGATTTATTTGTAGTTAGTAGGTGATAGGAGTAGTTAGTTAGAGTTAGTAGTGTTAGAGATTGAGTGTAGTTAAGTTTAGTAGCCGTGATAGTTAGAGAGTTATTGTATGTAAGTATCTTGATGCGCCAATACTCTACAATAATCTATTAAAATTGGAAAGGGGGGATTGGCGGGATTGTCGGTTATCTGAGATAGCAGCAGTGTTAGGAGTCTTTGGCATGTATTTGATTAATTAGGGGTTGTGCGATTCTAGTTTTCCTTTCACACAAGGGGAATCCCTGTATAGTAATGATAATAATGCCTATAAATTGGGTATACGAGTATACTCTATCCTTCTGGGACTGAATTTTGAATAAGTTTCTTCTTCCTATGGACTCAGCATTGATGGCTAGACTAGTCATAGCTCACCGTGATCTATTGTTGTAAGATATATTATAATTATGTTCAATCGAGAGAGCAGTCAGATCCTATCAGGTAGGTTTTGTTGGTTAGAAGATGTAAATATTAGGGTTCGTGTTTTAACCAAAAATCATAAGTAAAATACTAAATTTCTAGAAACCATGTTGTGGTTAATACTAAAATTCTAATTATGTTAATTTTACCTGTATTCTTTTTTTATTATTTTATCATTATTATCAATTAATATATGTTCTAAGTAATTTAATTTTTTATTTGTATTATATTTTTTTGTAAATATTTTTGAAGGTTGCATTGTTTAATTGTGATAATATAAAATATAATATATATGTTATGTATATTAGATAATTGTTTATACAATTATATATATAATTTATTTAGACAAATTATTTACGGACATAAATTACACAATGCTTACTAGTTCTATTCAAAAATAGTTTATATTTGTTTACTTGTAATGATTATTTATAAGCAAGTTTCGAAGCCATTATATAAGTCGTATTTTTACGATAAGAGGCGCTAATAAATATACTGTTAGAATATAAATCCTGTTTGTAATACAAAGGGAATCTAATAAAGATTAAGTCAATTAGAGATGCCTGAATTAGTGTTGCGAGTGTTGAGTGGGTCTGTGGACCTGGTTGACATGGGTAGCTATAATTAATTATGCGATAGATATTCTTTGATGTCACCTCATTTTTGATCATCAAAGCAATGTGAACTTTTCCTATTGCTCTTTACTTTCAAGGAAATTTGATAATCTTAAGTGCGAGAAGAAAAAGAGGAAGGAACGGTTAGGAAACTTTTGCTGGTGTGAAGATGTCATATGATGTATAATATAATATAGTTATATATAATTCCATATATGTTTTTGGATCTGGATTCATATGGGACTACGGTACTTGGGTGATTAGTTATTGAATATTTACTTATTGATGTATCGGTGATGTATGATTGGCTAATTTTACTAAGTTGAGTTGAGCGGGGTTTTTTTTCTTTGAATGTCTAGTTAATCTTTTCAGCAATTCTTCACTAATAATTAATATCTATTTACATGATGATTTTCATACGGAGTTTTTTCTTCTTTATCTTTTGTGTTCTCTAGTTCAGAAATGCCGTAGATAGTGAACCTGAATACTCGCGCTAGAGTAACTCTTCGCGATAGATATGATATGGTTACATCCAAATAAGGACTCTCATTATTATCCATTCTGATAGCTATATCCGTAAATCTTCTTTCATATATATATATATAATAGATATTATTAATATTTTTATATAATATATATTTAAAAGTATATTTATATTTAAATATTTATATATAAATATATTATATATAGTATATTTATTTGATATTATATATATTATATATTTATTATATATAATATTCACTCATTTTTTAATATTAATAATTAATTAATATGAAAAGAAGATTATTTATTCTTTGTTAAATAATAGAAGGATATATGTATATATATGGTTATTCTATACATGAATATTCTATATGTTAAATTTTCTCCAAGCTAGAGTTATCAAAGAATGAGAATGAACACACGCCAAATTGGACCACTCCTTATCTTTTGCTATGTATATTTTTTTATGAGAGAGATCATCTGTGAGACCCTTTTGCTTGTGTATCTCATCGCATGAGCCAGCTCGAAATTGGCGGAATGAGAATGTCAGACGAATTAACATATCAGCGGAAGAATTATCTAGAAGCTGCCTTTATAGGAACTACTGCTAACGCATGGACTTAATATCTTCGCAATTTTTTTCTTTCTTAAATTTAAACAATATAGTCGCTTATCTTTAGTATGTGTAATTATGATTAGTAGGCGAATGTATATAAGTGTAATATATGGGTAGATTGAAGAATTGATAGTTATATATTATGATAGATTGATATATATTTTAGGGATATTAATTTATATAATTTTTATGTTTATTTATATTTTAGTGATTATGATATAATTTTTATCCTATTTTTCTCCAATGTATATATATATATATTAGGTATGGATTTAATATTATCCTAATTATGAGATTATTTTAAAATATAATTGTAATAGAAATAGTGCAAAAATTACGCAATTGTTAGGTATATATTAATATATAGGGGAAGATATATAGTATATTTTTTATTAATAAATTTGCTGTATAATTATTTTATGTATTATAATAATGAGAGAACTACCTGTAACGTTATTTGACATTTATAACACATCTAGAGAGATAATGAGACACTGTGTAGATACTAGGAAATTTGAACTTAAGTGGTACTGTATCTCTCTATGATTTTTTATTATAGAATTATTATTATTAATTAAATTTATAGTTAATGGACAATACTATGGTAAAAGATTATAAAATGATATTTTATATATTATTATATATTATTTTAGATATAGTATATACTTATATGATAATGATTAAATTTATATTTTTTTATATATATATTATATATATATATTAATTCATTATATATAGATATTTTTATTAATATATTATATAGTATTATAATTATTATATTATTAATATGATAAGATATTAATTATGTATAATAATCTATGAGTTGAATCGCGTAAGTAATATTTATATTCTGTGTAAATAAAATATTTCTAAGTTCAAAAAAATATATATTATCTTAAGTTCAGAATAAGTTTAGAGTTATTAGTTAAATTTTAAGCATAATCTTTAGTTACAAAGACTTCTATATAGTGCCAGAAAAGCAATTGCCACGAAATAATTTTCTTATAAAAAAACTTATATCCTAACTTAACTTTTTTCTGAACTAGAGTAATTATTTTAATATTAGAATAGAATAAATTTTTTTTCAGAAATAAATATAATACACTGATTTCATAAATATTTTCTAAATAAGAATTAGAAAAATAATATAATATATAATATATATATATTTATTATATATATATTATTATATATATTTATATATATATTTATATATATTATATATATTAAATATATTATATTTATAATATTAATTTATTATATTATATATATAAGATATATAAATATATATATATATATATATATTATATAATTAGTGATGTACCGAGAATAAGACTCAGAGACTCGGCCAGATGGGTTAGAGCAAAATTTAAATCTTGTAATATGCTGGTATTGGGAAATAGTGAGATATGTTGACGCAGAGTTTCCCTGGTAGAATGTTTTATGTGGAATGGCGAGTGTAGTATTTAAGCACTGATTTAAGTATAAGTATGAGAGTTAGAATTTTAATATGAGTAATATATGGTATTTAGATTGTAAACCTGTAAAATTTATCTTCTTGGTTTAGTAGAAGAGATGAAATTGCTACATTAGAGATTGTACGAACATGGTATACGAATATGGGTTAGGAAATTGTAGATTGGTCGGTTCTGTATTTTATTTAGTATAGATAGATATATAGTATATATAAAAATTCACTGTAGAGTATGAGTTTATATAAGACTTCTGAGATTAGGATTATTGATTGACTTAAGTGGATACTAAGTTTTAGTTTATAGTCATTATACTTCTTTCGTATCATGAGAGAGAAAATAATAATTTTTATAAGAAAACTATTGATTTAATGAACGGTCCTAGCAATTTATATATAATAGAAATAATGAACATGATAACTTCACTTGTTGTTTCTTAGCGATAATACAAAAGAAAACATGTTTGAGTATGACAATCTCTATTGTTCTTACTTAGTTTCAAACTTTCATGATACTTATTTGTATTTGTCTGGCAAGTTGATAATCTTTTGTTTTTTAAAATTTTTGTGTAAGTTGATTATTTAGTGAGTGGAGTTATGAATAACTGAGTAGTAATGTAATGTAGAGATTTTTTGTATGTTAAATTGGTTGGGTTTACGTTTATTCTGCTCGCTTTGCGCTGCTTGGAACATTTAAGACAGTGGTTTTGTTGGGTTTCCTCGCCGGCGGGATTGCGCTCACTTACGTTTTCAGGAAGTTAGCCTCAGGGGTCGGGATGAGTTAAATGGTCCTATGAAGCGTGGGTTTTGATACAGTGGGCAGTAGAGTGTTTATTCTCCACGTTTTGTCATCCAATTGTGGACCCGGAAGAGTCTATATCGAACTACGCCTGTGTGGAACCGGTATAGAAGAGTATGTGAGCTCGGTAGGCTTTTAAGGTCTCTAAAAAGAATGAAATTCTGTTTATTGCGTTTATTAAATGACAGGTACATCTCGCAGCACCTGTCCTAACTCGAATTATATTCCTGTCTGTATTAAGGGTTACGAGGGACGTGGCGTCCCGCTTCCCGCTGCTAATATTTATTTGATCGTCTTTTGTATGATAATTGTGGGCTTAGGTGTAATGTGTATATAATCTACGAATAATCTCATGTGGTAATTGTGGCATCAACTTATTGACTTATTTTTGTTCCACATACGGCGTTAATATCTCCCTGTTAAGTCTTCTACTAAGCTACTAATTGTAATCATCAGTCCATAAAAGGTTAGTTCTGATAAAATTCACGAAAACTAACCAGCTTTTATACCGTTCAACTATGATCCTCAGTCAACTATAGGCCCGTCAAACTTTCTTAGGATGTCATCTCTGCTCCCAATATTAAGTAATTAATTATATATTATATATTGCAGTGAAATCGAGTATATGTATAATTATCACTCTGCTTCTCTTCTCTGTCTAGGCTGCGGGTCGAGCCCTTTTAGCCTTGAACCTGTTTTCTCTGATCTTCGTTGCGTATGAGTGGTTGGTTTTAGTTCAACTGATGTTCATGTAATTCTCGAACTCTGCAGTGTTACAGTTCTACAATTTTACACCTAGTTAATCAAAACCTCTTGGCTTATCTACCAGGGCCGATCCTTTAGACAGCTGCACTCAAATAGCGCTTTTGCGGGGGTGATGAAATGATTGGTATTTGACTCACAAGTTTGGCCCTGAGCTTTTTTTCTATAGAGACGACATCTCTGTAGCTTCAGTAAGGGGTTTAATGGTCATCGACTTGGGTTTAGCTATTGATGGATTATTTTAGTTTGGGGGGGGGTTCGTTAGCCTCATCCGTCTGCCGCTTTATCTTCGCTCTCTTTCGGTCGGTTCTTAATTATCAGAATAGGGGAATTATTGTTGTTTGAGAGGGTGTCTCCTCTTAACCTTGTACTGATCTACTGCATATGTATTTGTGTCCATCCTCAAACGTTGGAGAATGGAGTCCGACTTAGCGTTCCTTGAACACCAGGTAACGCCCTTTCAATATAGACCGGCAGATACTCTGTAGATATGCGCATTGACAGATTTAATTGATGTGGCTATTCGCGCGTTTCTTAATTCCCTACGTTGGAGATACACGCCATGTATCATACTTTTGCATCGGAACTACCAGATGTTTCGTCCCATCGCTGGGCGTATCTCGCAGGGAGATCTCGCTTCCTTATTCTGGTGTGAATCTGGGTAGAAGACTATTTCAGTGAGTCATTTTAAGCTAATGTTCCAAACACAAAATGACCCTTTGCCGTCTTTCTGTTGCCGTCGAATAGTGTCGGGAGTATTATTTAGTCACGGGTGAAGGAGTTGTATGGTTTTTAGGCTGATCCGAAATCCACTCTGTGGGGAGCTGTAGGCCGGCAACTCCGTATTCCTTCAGTTGGTTGAGTCAGACCGTTCTTCAGTCCAGTTTGGTGCCGTAGCTGTCATGTTCTGTCTGGCGAAAGGCCTGCCACAGGCAGTTACTGAGCTGTTGCTCTTTCCTATTGGTTTCAATGGTGTTGGTCGATTCCACCGCGACTTCGGTGCTCTGCTCCATCTATGTGACGATCTTGCCCTGTACATCTCTGGAGCTAACTTCCCTTGTATGAACGCAGACGTCAAGGCCACATAGGTTTCCTCCTGTGCCCTGCGCGTGCGTACATTCCCACGTCGAAAAACTACCAGCCTGTGCTTTTTCCGGAAAAATCTTCGGTGGTAGGGGTCGCGCTTCATTTGCCTCCAATTGTTTACTCTCCTATGGCTCCCTATCCGTGTGGAGCCGACGGGGAGGTTTCTGGTCTGCTGCTCGATGAGCGCCCACGTACCTTCTCATGATGACTCTCCTTCAAAAGGGTATGATTCCTGACTAGGACAGCTCAGTCTCTCATTATTGGATGCAATCTTCACGTATTGCACCCCACTCTTCGAAGAGTAGACTGGGATGGCATGGATTTCGTGAGAAAAACCATGCATCCACTACTTATGGTGATCTAATGTTAGCTTACTGAAGAGTGTGAACGGCTGGTGGCTGTTACCAGAGTGATTTATTATGATTGGAATTATGGGTTCATTAGTAATTCAGACCTTTTTATTAATGTTGCGTCTTTGCTATATTAAGTTCTTAATAATTTACCTCCGCCTTTATCGAATGGTAACCTGCTTTATTTCTAGTGGATCTGAAAGTAAGGTCCTTCTGTGCATGTGTTGTTCATATTATGTTTGCCTTGGGATCGGTTAGTGCTGAATTGCGGTTGTCCGTTTCCTTCTCCGTAAAGTTGTAAAAGCAATTAGTTAGTATAGAGTGAATAGATGACGACTATTTTGGCGGTATAAGTTTATCAGTGATTGTAGGATGCACTTTCCATAATTCTGTAACCTTACAGGGAAAGGGATGTTAGCTAATGACTTCATTGGTAGCTTCTGCTAAGTGTCTCTCCTTCTTACATGGTATTATTCCTACCTCTATTCTTAGGCCCTTACTGACTCATTAATAAGGATAGAGCTGTCTTACGGCACACTCTAACTAATTCTTATATATTTAGACATTTTTGGTGGGTGTACTTCCATCTTTGCTTTCTCTCTACCGTTCCTCAGCGAGGCTCGTCATGCAATTGTTACCTCTTAACCTCGTTCACAGTGGTATCTCTCCGCCTTCTCTTGCCTATCTCTGCATGATTGTAATTCCATTTTTTTAGTATATTCAGTAGAAATTAATGGCACACTCCATCCAATATATTATATATATTTTAGTATATTATAGTGCTAGTTTGAGATGATATCACATTTAATATGTAATAATCAATCATTACCTAGACGGAGTAAGTTCCAATAGCGAATCTTATTTAAATATTAATTGGTCGGTTATTGGCGTTTATACATCTCTTTTATTAGTGGTGTAGCACGATAAGACGGTACGTGTGAAGGGGTGGACAGCCTGTCAGGGCTTTGTTATTTGTTGTTGGCCTATTTCAATGCACTTTTTTCTGATGGTACGCCTTTTATTATCAATCGCTCTTCTCATTCCTCTAATATTTGTTCTGTTAATATCTGGTGATATGCTGCTGAACTGCGAGAGCAATGTCTTTCGCATGGCAGAATTTTCGTAACCGGATTTCTTTATGAGCACTTCGCTCGTGAATATACTCCTATTGTTGGTTTTTTTTATTATTTGTGGTTCTGATAATTGTTTGGTTTATGTGGCTGTTTATTTTGGTGGTAGATATATAATATCTCATCGTTTTATTCTTGGAGTGAGACGTTCGACGTATTGCGGTGACGACAGCGGCCATCGTTGCTATATTTTTCCTTGTGTCAACCCTGTGGCTATACCATCTTTTGTCTGCTATTACTCATCATCTTGTGTTCAATCATTAATCGCCTTGCTTTGCGATTGGTGACTCATGCCGCTTTGTGTTATTTGAATTTGTGGGGGTTTGGTTCATTAATGTAGATTTATTCTAACTTAAGATCAATTGATAATTGCGAATTGAGGTTTCCCTTCCTCTATGTTGATTCTTATGTAGATTGAATGTGTGTTTGTTATTCATTATTCCGTTGAGTTGTATAACATAAGATATCTGGGTTAGTCTCTGATGGGTATGATGTATGTATGTTCCATAATATGCAGGGCTTTGGTAGGACACGACATGTTGATGGTGAGTAATTCGTATTCTAATGATTTCCTTATGTTACCTAGTCACTCGTGAATTTTTTTTTTTAGGAGTTATATATTTGAGGTAGAGTAAATTTTTGTATGGAATGTGTTGTTGGTTGTTTTTAGTCTTTTGTGTATTTGTTAGTGTTTAGAGGTTGTAATTTTTGGACTATAGTTCTTGTTTGGCCCCGTACAATTTAATTTACGCCTTGCTTATATGGAAATTGCTCACATGCTCTTGGCGCTCATTGATGAGTCTGTCCTGTCTGCTAGGGCCGGTGCTGAGTACATGTTATATGGCGGAGGATGCTCTGGGTCGCACTTAGTGCTTACGGAATAGTGTGCGAAATACCCGTCTCTTGATCGATTGATGTCGGTGTCATGTAAGTTCTGATTGTTAGTGGGGAAGAGTCGCTCTATAATTTCTCGCTGTGAAGAGGTTTCCGTGGCATCGATTGATGGTCGTGGTCAAATTACAAATACTCTTGCACCTCGTGATGGGATTCTACTTTTTCTCAGTAGACGGGTGGGGGTAGCAGCACCCGTTTGCGGCTGCTTAATCTCACGATTTTTGCTCCTCAAAGTTTGTACCTTTCTGTTGTAATAAGCTCTGTGGGTAGTTACATCATCGGTTTAGTTAGTAGAGAATTAAGTCCTTTAGAAGGATTAAGGTGCCATATCGTCTGCCCTGTTCTTCGCAAAGCGAATGGCTTTTAGATGTGGCCTGACGCTGGTCTAAATAGACGCACTACTTTCAGGTATTGGCGCCTATCAGTTACAGTCTTTAGTCCGTATGGATGCATCTGCATTTGGATGTTTGTAATTGTAGGATCTGGCTAAGTATTTTGATTTCCGGGTTACCTGCGGGATCAAACTGAGAACAGTCTTGTAGAAGATCTATTGATCGTCTGCTAATGGTGGCAGTCGGTATGTTGGATAGTGTTGTCGCTCTTTGTCGAATTAGGTGACGAGGGCTGATTTTCTCAACCTTTGAATCATGAGTATATAATGTCAAGTCTAAATAGGGCAACGTGAAGTGGCGTAGCCGCATTCTTGGTGTGGTGTTGGCTGTGTTGGAGCAATTGTTCTTAATATGATGAATTTAGTCCCCAGGGAGTTTACAATGTCCGTATACAGTTTGCCATAAGATATAAAGTAGAGAATAGTTAGTTATAGTTGATGGATATTATATAAGATTTAAGTGAGATTTTGGTAATACTTATTTTGTGTAGTGAGTTTAGTGCTGAATTATTGAGTAAATCATATCGTGTTGTTTTATTTTTGGATTTATTTATAGAGATAATTTTAATAGATGAGATGGGACATGTAGGGTTGGTCTGTTGGTCTGCGAAGTATACAAAAGAAGATAAGATTATAGATAGTCGTATATTTGTAGAGAGATATATATAAGAAGTGAATGAGGTATAAAGATGTAATGGGATTATGATGTTGTTTAGTGAGATTGTAAGCTGAAGTGAGAGATTATTGTAAGTTTGGGAGTGATAGGTTGTTGACAAAAGTTTATTAGATATAATTAGAAGAAGTCTTAAGTAATTGCTTGGTAGTGAGTGACGCATTCTATGAAAGAGGTTGTTTTTGAGTTTTTGGATCGTGAAGAGCTTGCGGGTATGAGAAGGATGAGACTAAGTTCGGATTAGATATCTTATTATGTGGTAGAGGATGTTGTCGGGTTATGTCAGTCTAATGTTATTAATTCGACTAAATGCGTATATATAAATTCTTTTCTAATGTAAGCATGAGGTGAAGGGGATCAACTGAACTGAATAGAGGTGTTTCTATGTCAACTAAATTTGATGTAAATGATATTTTAATTGGGTGTTGATTTATCAGTGCAAATGGTTGAAGAGGAAGTGTTGAGGGGGTATAGAATGAAGTTTGTGAGGGCGTGTAGTATGTTTTTGTTGATTGGGTTAGGAGGATGTTTTTTCTATTTATGATGGAATTTGGGAGGTTTTTTCGTGTGTTTGTAAATGACATCTTGTTATGTTGTGGAAAGCTATATAGGTAGTTTATCGTCTTTGGCATCGGGTAAAGTAGTTCCGTCTTTATCCATTGCATTAAAAATATCTACCAAATTAACATTTTTTTTGTCTAGATAGTGAGTGAACTGGAAGTCGTATAGTATTAGGATTCTATAGTCTATCATGTGAGTTTTGTCGATGGAAGTGTTGAGGGGGCTTCAGTGTTAGTAGCGATGAATATAAAAATACAGTTGTGGCGAAGTCTAACATATTCTATTTGTCATAAATTGACGTCTGAAGCAAGAAATTTATTAATTTTTTATCAATTATAAGATATTGCGCGATTTTGCTTATTTAGATTTTGTATGATTGATTACCTCAACCGAAGGTTTAACTTCTTTTGAACGTCCAACAAACCTATTAAAGATTTTGTTATGGAATGCTTTACAGTTTTTTGATTAATAAAGTTTAGACTGATAACTGGTAGCTAGTGCTTTTGGATGGAAGTATTTAGATGGCATATGAAATCTAAGACAGATCCTTGTTGTCATGCAGTAATGACTAATCTTAATTTGGATGATAGTTTATAATTCCTAAAAACAACAATTTGTTTTACATTGATTTATGATTAAAGTTTGTATATTGACATAGTATAATTTTAGTTATTACTTTTAATTAGTTAGTTGTAATTATTATTTTTTGTTTTATTTTTTGTTTGTGAATATGCTGAAGCATATTTGGTATATTGAATTATTGATTAAGATATTTCTCGCATTTTGTGAATGGTTCATGTGTGTGTATGTATTTTGTAGAGTATTATTGATATGACCGAAAATCATTAATTATGGGAGGTGCAACTCATTTATGTTGTTTAATATTTATGGGTTTAAATTTACTATTTATAGAAGAATTTAATAGAAATCTATATATAGGAAAGTGTAATATATGAGATATGTTGGTGACATGATCATGGCTATAAATAGCTATCTTGAATTTAGAAGAATTGAAAGGTTGTATTTTATAGAGACAGAGTATGGAATTTTTATATTTATAAGTATAAAATATGTTAATTTGTTTTTTATGATGAAAAATTCAATTATATGTATCGAAATTATAGTTATAAACGTTAACAATATCATTTTTATTACTGTATATATAACAGACTTGAGAGAGAGGTAGTAAGGTCAAGAGAATTATAAGATGAAAGCCCCAAATTCACTTTTTCAATATTCGAGAGCTGTTATAGTGTTTATAGGAAAGATATAGTTTTAAATCTGTAGTTAAATACGTTTAAAAAATCTAATTTAATAGCTATTTTAAGTTTTATTTTTAGCATTTTTTTTATTTTTTTTTTTAAGTAATAATATAACTATAGTAAATAAAGATGATAAAATGAAATACGTACAAAAATAAATACAAAGAGAAAAAGTAAATGTAGAAAATAGTAACATCTTAAAATGCCGTAGATGAGAAGTAGGAACTAAACCATTCGTCAAATGACGAATATTTATCCTTGTCAAAGATTTATGCATTCGCCAGATGATGACATTAATTTAAAAAAATAAACTGGCAACTATTTGATAATATAAATAAATATCATAAATATGAATAATAAACTAAGCTGATACATAGTATGTAAGATTAGGGGTTAATTTATTATAAGTAAATATTTAGAGTGTATTTGATTATTTAATAATATATTGTTATTATTAGTATTATTTCCTGATATTGGTTGCCCAGGAAAATGTTTGGATAATGAACACGAGCCAAAGATTGAATTATATCATATATATATAATGTTTTTCTTTTCTTATGTTTGAGGGTGTCTTCACTACCTATTAATTATAGATGCGGTATTTAATGATTAGTTATTTGTAGTATATTCGAATCTTGAAGATAGTTTATGTAAGTAATTGTTATAGTAGAATATTTGGGCAGGATTGAGTTGTATAAATAAAGATGTAGTTTTGAAAAGTAAACGGTAATAGATAAGTTAGTAGTATAGGTTATTTATGATTAGTAGAGTTAGAGATATAACTCATTCAGTGTGAAAAGATAATAAGTAGTATTTATTGAGCTAGTCATGGAACAAGTGAGTTACATGATAGTGTTTTAAATATTAGGTTATGTGTTGGTAAATGAGATTTATTGTAACACGAGTATGCTAATTTTTAGTGGGATTAGTGTGATAGTAAATGGAAGTTTTTGAAATAGAGTCAAGAAGGTGTGGATGTCATAATTAATAAATCGTGGTTTAGATGTAAAAAGACTAATCTGATCTTTTTAAACAGCTGTATATATGTGTATTTATGTTTTTTTTATTTGACTTACGAATAGTGAGTGGTGTTTTGTATATTAAGGGATTTTTTAGGGGTATGTGCTGCTTAGGGTTCTTGTATAGTAGTTATTTGATTTCCTGTGTTATTGTAGTATTATGGAGGAACTGTTTGGATTCGGTAAGAATATAGTAATAGGTATTCTCATGAAGGTCCATCATGTAGTTCAGGATTTGGACAATCTTAAGGTGTGCTTGCGATGAGTTAGATGGAGATATGTGTATTATTGAATAAAATGCTAGAGGAGTTTTGTTGAGTAAGAAAGTCGTGTGAGAGTATTATGTTATGTTTGAAGTAAAGATTATTAAAATGGGGAGAATATAAAGATGAAAATATGTTGAAGATATGTTTGTTGCTAGGTGTTGGAAGAGGGATTGAGGATTATGAGGCGTTTTTGTTTAGCGTAGTATATGATTTGTGTGAAGTTTTTTTGTGTATGGGCTCCTGTGGAATGCTGAGATGAGTCCGTATATAAGTAAGAAGGGAATGTATTTCTAGATAAAGTAATATTCTTAGTTGGAGAGATAATAATGTAGCATTGGTTTTTTATATGAACTTCCGAGAAGTTATATAGTGCACGATTGTTTATGAGAGCGATTTTGAGAATGCTATTGTTAGTTGGTGAAGTTGTTTTGTTTATAATTTAGGTGAATATGTTTGTTAATTGTTGGTTGCCTATCACTGAATTCTCAGTGGGATGAAACCTCGTTACACGTTAGTGATCAATTGTGCCAAGTGAGGAATCCGCGGTTCTTTTTGTATGTATTTGAGTCCTGTGAGAACAATTCTTAGGGTTGAATTTGGCTTGATTGCGACGAGTCGTACTAATATTATATGGTACAAGTTCTTATGGAAGTTTAGTAGATACTGGGCAAGTTCGATTTCTTGTTTGACTTTGGATTTTCTATTTTCTTCATATCTAAGTTTCGTTTAGCCAATTTTCTTGAGTTTCTGCAAAAAAATTATTCTCAGCTCATGCGATTTCAACTTCCGTAATTCTATCATGATTAACAACCAAACCTTTATCCATAGAATAGAAAGAAAGTAGACTCTATTATGAGGATCATATAAAGATAATAAGCAGATTTTAACAAACGTGTATGAGATTTTTAGTATCCTACATAGCCAGATATTGTTGATGATTATTTAAAAATAAGTTCTTGAAAATAGTAAAAAAAATAATAATATAAAATCGAGAACTGGTTAAAACTTATATGTGATTAGATGTATATTGAATATACATATTTGATAGAAACTATATATTCTATATATGTGTTATAGAATAACAGTTAGAATATTAAGCGTAACAAAGGTAATATGGATAAGTTATAGGAATATGAGTCGCTACTGAAGTAAATCAGTTTGATATTATAGTGAACAAGTTTAAACGATACAATAATCTTCGGAAGTCAAAGAATGAAGCCTCAATTGTTAGTCAGGGCAAATAAAGATCGGATATGTGCTAAAGTAGGAAGTATAAGAATGTTAACAGTGTGTGGTGGATTGAAGAAGTGATGCAAGCGATAAAAAGTTGAGAAGCTAGGTGGTGAAATACCTTTAAAATGGAAAATGTTGTGACATCTATCGATGTGTTCTGCAAAAGTCATCGATACTACAAAAGTATAAAAACAAATACTAATAAGTTTTCATATACGTAGGAGAAATGAGAAAAGAAGTAAAATGAACATTTGTTGACAGGAGGATTGTATATGTGTGAATCTGGTTCAAGTAATTAGGAGAGCTCTTTTGATATTTAAGTCGCGAAAGCTTAAAAGTGTTTTGAATATAGAGTGAAGTGTAATTATCATGTATTTTTCCTTAGATTTGAATTAATGTGAGATTATTGGACTATTGGTGTTGAATCTGAATTGATATCATGAAGTGTGTATTTGAGTTGCTTTTAGTGTGGTAATATGAAATCTATGACTTACGTAAAATCTGATAACGTATTATTATGTTTATTCTTGCAACGCAGAGGGTTAGAAACAAATATATAGTTTTGTGGTTTAATGCTTTGCCTGTTTTGTATATTGATGTCACTCTCTATGGAAGTGTTAGAGAGGAGGCTGAGAAATAGGTAGAGTGAGAAAGGTGAAGAATGTTAAAGTCTGCAGATATAGATGAAAATTACTGGTAAAATAATCAAAAACGGAGGCGAGATGGTGAGAATTAGATTTGAAGTAGTTAAGTGTAACAGCGTTATGAGGGTATATCCAGAGGGGATTGAAGGAAGCAGTTAATAGACCCTGTATATGAAGGGGAAGAGCATAAGAGGAACGTAGACAATGGTAGTAGTGGAGGAATTAGTTATTAAGTTATTTTAAAGCACCTTCAATGTACATATTCAGATAAACACAAATACGTCTTCTTCAAAGTGAACACCTACAGTAGGTGATAGAGATTTACAGGTTTTTACCCCACAAAACTCAATTAATTTGCTGAACTCCAAAAGAAATTGTTTCACCTTTCTCAGTCACGTATATGAAGCACATCTCATACCCATAATTTTGAGACACAAACTCTCTCGTTGACAAACGTTTTTACGCTTTTACAGATGTACACGTAAACTCTTGGTTGCAAATTACAACTCATACATATACACACACACCTACACACATACCTAGACGCTAAATTAAAATTCAATGGAAGCGTATCATGAAGAGAGCCAAAGACATTTCTTTTTCTTTAATGAAAATCATTAAAAAGTCTTCTCCTCGCAAAGGATGAAAACACCCAAGGGAGTAATCGAATTGCCGTCTCCTATAACAAAGCCAAATTCTACAAAACCATTAAAATCATATTTGTAAATATCGGATAAAGGGAATTGGCATCGTTAATGCCCATTTGGGGATTGTTATCTTATGCATTTAAATAATATATAAATGTTAACAAATCTATTGATATTTTATTAAAAAGAATTTAAAGTGTCTTCTTTGCAATTTAAATTTGTTATAGATATCATGTTTTTATTTTTTGTTCACTATTTTATAACTTTTTTGTTTTATTTGTTTATGCAATTTCTTTTTATACATTTAAGATTTTTAATTCACTTTTTTATTAATTTATTCAATACAGTTTATAACTTAAAATATGTATTTTATGTTCACTTTTGTGTATGAACAATTGAAATCTATATATGTGGCTAAAATGTTCGGTATTATAGCATTTGGGAAAAATAATGCACCCAGCCATCTTAACTGTTTCAAATGTTATGTATTACAAGAAAATGAACACAATTCTGCATCCCGTTATCTCAACTGTTTTGAAATGTAGAGGGTTACATCAATTAGAATACAATTATAAATTTAGTCATCTCAAGGGGTTCATCAATTACTTAAAATTTATCAATTACATCATTTGCAATCCGTTGGGAGAAATGGTGAAGCCTGGGACAATTCAATGATCAAACATGTCACAAACTTATATCAGGTAACAAGACTTAAATGAACCTCACTTTCATAAAATTAAAATAAAATAACCATAATTTAGCATAATTTTACAACTCATTTGTTAATGCCATCATTTATCTTGATTATCATTTGGATGGATAAATACTTTCCCAGAAGCCCTTTTGATCTGAAATACATGTTGTATTTAAGTAATACATTATATCTTGATATCTTTTTTTTTTTTAATTATAATTACATTTTAATTAATACTTCATAATTATTAAATTAATATTATTAGTACTTTAATACAATACTTTTTAGGTTTCGGATAATAATTAATTATTAATCAATAATTAATTTTATTTAATTAGTTTACAAAATTAAATTTATTATTATTAAATTTGTTTGGTTTATTTATTAAATTTATTTATGCTTTAATCAATACCTATTTATTAATATATTTATAAAATAATCTTTACGTATTAATTAGCACTTAATTATTGCTCAACAATTAATTAAATTTAATTAAATACAATACCTAAAATTATTAATTAAATTAATTGATACATCTTAATAAATATTTACTTGTTAATACTTTTATAAAAGAAGTAATTAGTATTAACTAATAATTAATTACTAATTACCAATTAATTATATTTATTTATCTTTTAATACATATTTATATGTTTTGTATGTTTTGTATATTATTATCTAGGAAATTGTCTCCTATTCCCCGTATAAAGGATCGAAACCGAAACCTTCACCGAAATAAATAATCACTCAGCTTATTGATAATTAATACTATTCTACTAATCCACCCTTACAAACTTTCTTAAAATATTTACTCTCTTTTCTTTTTGCATTTCTTACAGTTTGACTCTTTTCTCTTTTCTCACTTTCTCTATTTACCTTGTTTCCTCTTCATTTTTTACTGCTTACTGTATTAGGTAATTTGTGTTCAGTTGTGTAATGCTACCATATTTTATTGGTTTTTTACCAGTGTTGCATAATTCGGGTTCTTAAGTGTTAGTTGTATGTCCAACATAAGAGGAATTACATCCTATTTTATTGCAATTAATATATATGAGCATTACACGACTGAACAACGATCCCCTCCTAAATTTGAAATTGCTAGTTGTTTCAAAATATTATTTCAAGTTGACAATTTCAACTATCTTCCTACAGCAGAATTTAATTTTATTAAAAAACTTAAGCCAAGCATCAATGTGAAATATAATGAAATGAATGAATGCTTGAATGTTTTTGAATAATTAAGTACTTTGCAGGTACACCTAGTATCCATGATAATATCTGTATTTACAAAATATTGTAAGCTTTTTTGATTTTTCATCGAAACTTTTTTTAATAACTTCACAGTTAATGTAAATTGATTTTAGATTTTTTAGATTTAGAAATTTATTATTTCTAAACTTCATTTTAAATAGTTAGAAAACCGTGATCATGCCTGAAGTATACAGGCGAAATATTGGTACAATACTAAAGGCTTTGACTTTTTTATTTTAGAATAGTCCGTAATAAATTTTGTTCTGAAAATAAAGAATTATTTAGAAGAAAAATAGTAAAAATTTAAAAGATATGTTAAAATTAACGCGATCTAAATTATTATTATTATTATTATTATTATTATTATTATTATTATTATTATTATTATTATTATTATTATTATTATTATTATTATTATTATTATTAT
>JABUQX010133035.1:7500-16945 GCA_015478945.1 Trachelipus rathkii | reverse complement strand
CTTTAGGGACTTAGCCCTTTTTTGATATCTTAACCTTGTTGGGGGGGGGGAAAAAAAACCCCATGTATTTCGCCCTTGACTTTTGTATTCTTACGGTACAATTTTGATGCTCAGCATTATTGATGCCCCAACTTTGAATGCCTCAACTTTAATGGCTCCCAATCACCTGTAAGGAGTATCTTAGTGATGTTCTATTATGTTCTGATGAGTTTTCTATGCAGTGCCAGCGTTGAGTGCCAGGTGAGTGCCAAGTGGTGCCCATGAGTGCCAATGAGTGCCAATGTTGAGTGCCAATGAGTGCCAAGAGAGTGCCAATGAGTCCCAAGTGAGTGCCACATAGTGCCAACTGAGTGCCACTTTTTTTTCAAGCCTTTTCTAGCCTCCCCTGAGCCCCAAATAGCCCTAATATGGGTGTCTACCCTAGGTTATAAGGTATGAGGAATCGAATGGCGTATATTACAAGCTGCGGGAGAATGCTTCCTATACGAGTTAGTATTTTTTATAACACTTATAGCTTGACAGAATATATATCTAAAGAGTACACAGTTGAGACAGTGACCGCAAAAGTTTCCCAGAGTCCGCGTCCACAGGTGAACACCGTCGGCGAAACCGCCCGCCGCGTGCTCCCGCAGGCGCACGTTCCCGCCGCAGCGTGCGCCCGCAGGCGAAATATTTCCGCGTAACCGCCGCCGCGTGCGTCCGCAGACGCAAAATTCCCGCGAGTATTAAAAAATATTGATATCAATGTAAACTATTCAAGAATTCGTTTCAAAGAATTACTATGAGTCATTCATTTTTTACTACAAATTGTACGAAATCTTTATTAAAAACATATACTT
This sequence comes from Trachelipus rathkii, assembly GCA_015478945.1. NCBI lineage: Eukaryota > Metazoa > Arthropoda > Malacostraca > Isopoda > Trachelipodidae > Trachelipus > Trachelipus rathkii. The sequence goes on along the minus strand of JABUQX010133035.1, from coordinate 16,106 downwards.
TACATACCTTAAAGCAGTAAGCAGTAAAACAATATAGGTGTTATTACCTAACACCTAGGGGATTAGTTTGCCTTTGTTTTACTGCTTTTACTGCTTTAACTTTCTGCTTTTACTGCTTTAACTCATGTTTACTGCTTTAACCTGCTTTAACTTTCTGCTTTAACTCATGTTTACTGCTTTAACTCTCTGTTTTAAACTGCTTTAACTCACTGCTTACTGCTTTAACTCATATATTTATAACCATTATTGTTTTCCTTTTATATTTTTTATTTTTGTTTTATTACTTTTTATTATAATTTCTATTTATTTTTGTTTGAATTACTTTTTTATTTTTTTAATTTGTAATGTAAGAATAAAAACACACAGAGTTTCGGTTATAATAAACATTTTTATTTTATAAAATGTACGAAATTTATTAAAAACATATACTTACAGCCCTTAAAACAGTTAAAACAGTAAATCAATGAGCTCTCGCTCAATAGTGGTGTTGCTTAGCAACAAAGGCTTAGTAAGGTTTTGATTTACTGCTTTTACTGCTTTTAATTAAACTCATTATTCATTTATCTACTTGACGAGTATTGGGATGTGGAAGAAATTTACGTCCGAAAGTCCGCTACATTGTCTTGTAGCTGCGTCCGACAGGTTGTTGGTAAACCTTTCTATTATTAAATATTAAAGGAAATGGAGGATTTTGAACAAACCCCTGTAAAATAATATGGTGTTATAAATGTTTATCAGGAAAATTTAAAGGAATATTAAAAGATTGTGATTCAATTTTCATGAAGGATATACGATATTAGATCGGCTGACAATATACAGGCCACAAAATTATTGATTAGATGATGTTATGGCACAAATTGAATTGGAATAGCAGAAGCGTTTCACAGTTTATCTCCATCTAATATATCTGTGTTTTTCATAACGCAGAATATTTTCATCAAAGCAAGCATATGCGAAGCGTTTCTTTAAACACAAGTATTTTTACTGTTGTTTGGACCAGAGAAGAGACATGAGTCAAATTAATGAATTGGCAACTCAAATGTTTCCTCTTCAAAGGAAAGAGTTCTTAAAAGTATATAAAGAGGTTACTTCGATCCCCTACGGTTATTTGATGTGTGAACTTCACCCCAAAAACACGCACAGAGTACTGCTCCGTACCAACATTCTGCCCTATGAGATAGAAACTGTATACATACCTTAATAATGAGTGCTCTAGTTGCAAAGTATTTACCTTCTTATAAAAAATTTAAAAAGTTGAAACCAACTGAAAAACGTAAACTATTAGTGAGGATGAGAAATTAATCCAGTGTGTATGGAAGTCTGTTTTAATCTTATAAAAGGAAATGTTCCTTTAAACAGGCCCTCAGAGGTAAAGGCTACGTACACTTATAGGAAACATCATTAAAAAAATCTCCCTCAACATTAAAAATTTGAAAGATAAAAAAGTTACTTACAGAGAGAGGCGGGGTATTCCTGCATTACTCTTCTCCGTTATTAGCTCCCCTGATAAACTAAGTGGTTATCCCACATACTTGAAGAAGGTGCTGTACTTCCATATAATGAGTATGAGAAAAATGAAGTATAATAATACAACATCGGTACAGAATTCAGTTCCTCAGATTCATCACTCACAACCTGCAATCATGGCCAGTTATGCCGCCACACGCTTCAAAATGCACAATCACAGTTCATTCAGTCACAACCCCCATACACGCAGATATTACAGCCCAATGCATTGACATACAACCTCTTTCACATCAGCAGCAACAGTTGCACCAACAGAATCCCTTATATTGTGAACGACTCATTATCTTTCCAGCAGCCTCTACCTCCTAGCTTATATGATCCTAAAGTTGAACAGATAACCAAATATGAGAAAGAAGTGTACAGGATATTAAATTCAGACATTAACATCCACGAGAAACGCATCTTATATCAGGCGGCCATACAAAAATTGATAGATCTTAAAGACTTGCACCTACATCCATCCCTACGTATACTATACCTAATGAAGTAAAACTTGAAGTGAAAAAATGAAGATAAATTTAAAAATATCCTAGAGGAAAGCTTACCTAATAGAGTGCGTAAATCAGGAATAGCTTTATATAATATTTTAAAAGGCCAATTAACTTTGAATGAAGCAGGGCAGATCGTAATTGATGATGAAATAGTTAAAGGATCAAATATTGTGGATTTGATAGCTGATCTCTCACGTAACTGGAAGAAAGGCCTTGTAAAAGGATGGAATGATATCAAACAAGAACTTTAGACTATTAATTTTCCCAGAGGTTTAATCTTAAATACAACGCGATTAGCAGACTTGGATAAATATCCCCATTACGCCAAGACCTGATTCAAGTCCCTCAGGCAACTTCTTACGCTTCAATAAATTTTAAAACGTGTTACCAGACTAGAAAAGCACCTTATAATAACATTAGGTGGATTAAATCGTAAATTATGTATTACATATATTTTATTTAGTTTGTAATGCTGTATATAAATAAATATGTTATTAGACCTTTTTCTTTAACCCTTTTAACTTTATAGCACATTTCGGTACATATATATATATATAGCTTTTACATGGGGTCAGTAGCCAACATGGAGGCAAAGGAAGTAGTTGATAAGTATTACTTCAATCTGAGGGAACCAAATAGTTTTGGGGGTTTCACTAGGTTTGCTTTTAGGTATCCTAATATTGAGAAAAAAGAGTTAAAAGCATATTTGGAGGGTGAAGAGGCATTTACTCTACATAAACCTGTAAGAAAAAAATTTCCTACACGGAAAACCATATCTCCGCAGCTCGATAGCATATGGCAGTTAGATTTATCGGAAATGATTAAATTATAGTTCTTATAATGAAGGATTTCAATACATTCTTTTTTACAATTGAGTATACTTCTAAAATACTTGGTGGCTGAGCCAAGTAAAGATAAAAGATTCAGCTTACAGTTGCCGATGCGTACTTGAAATTATAAAACGAAGCATGAGAACACCTAAATCATTTTGGACAGGATTCGAGGAATGCGAGTTCAAGGGCCGAAGTTTTCAGGAGCTGCTCTGGAGTATGGTATAAGCGCTATTAACCCAATCATTTTCCGTAAACAAGCGGGCTATAGTGAAAGAGTACAGCGTACTATTAAAGAGCGCATGCATAGGTATTTACTAAGATGAACACTTTAAATATATTGATTATACTTGAACGATCTTAGCTTATTCTTATAACCAGATCTTACCATAGAACTATAAAGACAACTCCATTAGCAATGTCAAAAACTAGAGGCTGTAGAACACATCTGTGTGAAAAAGAAAACAAAATAAAAGATAATTCAGGAATAAAGGTGAATGATTATGTAAGAGTATCTCGATCAGAAGCAAGATTCAGAAAAGGATATGAAGCTGGATCTACGGAAGTTTTTAAAGTTCACAATATCCGGAGCATTCCGAATGACTGGCGTGATAGTTTAAAGTTATATTATTTGGAGGATTTAGATGGTGAAAAATAAAAGGAGCGGTTCTATAAACAGAAATACAAAAAGTAAGGTTCAACCCTGTAACTCATGAAATAAAATTGAAAAAAAATATTTGGCTACGAGAGGTAAAGGGAAAAATAAACAGTATCTGGTAAATGGAGGGGATATCCTGCCAAGTTTAATACTTATATAAATGCAAGTGGAAGTTAAGAATCATTAATCGTTGTCATTATAATCATGGAGAGTGTAGACCACTTTTATTTAAACTCTTCCCGTCTCAGCCTCTTTTGGATTTACATCCTGATAATAAACTCTCGGAATTTACAACTGTGTTAATGAAACCTATACAACTTGAAAGAGAGGCATACGAAGTAAGATTATGTGAAATGATATTAAATACGGACCATAAGAAAATTGACCTCACAATCTATTCTGGATGGTGGTGTACAGAAGTGTAGAAATGTTTTGAAACTATATTACAAGTGGGAAGATGACTCGGAATCTGAAAAGTACTACAATTGCCAAAAAGCTGAATACGACAACATTTGCTACAAGAGAATACTTCTTTGAAGAATTTGTTCTGCGGAGGGCTTATTTTAAAATCGGTGCCTGCTATTTTCGGTCATTTAAACGACCTCTTTGATATGAGTATATGTGTAAGGATCTGGTATACAAAACTGAAAGCGTACCTACTGAAGATAAAGTATAATTCTTTTAAGATAGAAAGAAGTGTAAACCTGCGAAACGTGATACGTTTTTTATCGAGCGGTCACAGTTGGCAGCGAAAAACATATTCGTAACGTGATGCTGAGCTGGAATATACTTCATGATATCCCTACTATGTTGAGGAGGCTATACTATCTGTGGAGAATAAACCCTTGACTTTGGCATGAACAAAAAGACGACGCAGACCGAGTACTGCATTATTCATGTACCCCATCCGAGATGCTCAGCCATCCTGGTATGGCTTATGTATATAACAAAAATAATAATTGATCATCATATGTAGGTAATACTTAAGCTCCTTTATTAAGAGTAGTATATTTCCCAAAGAGAGTAAAGTTATAATACATTCCCTAATGTTCATTATCTTTCTCTGAATAGATCAAATTTGACTCTGTAGCGTGGCATATAAAGATGTAGAAGGAATTCCCTTCCCCTTTACAGATGGAGCATTGTTATGCAAAGTTCATAATAGAAAGAAACAGATGCAGTAATTACATCATAATGTGGATTATATATAAGAGGTGTAGTCAAATATATTTTTCATTCATTAACATACTCTCACGTGTAAAGAAGTATAAGAAAGACAGTCCTGTAATAATGGATGAAGAAAGGGGTATTCAGAGGAACAAAAATGCAGAGGGGGTATGGTCTTGGTGGAATTTTTTCGCCAAGGGCTAGTGGAGAAGTGCAAGGCCTCCTTACTCAGGAGAGGTGGGATGTATATAGGGTAAAAAAAAGCTAATAAGAACAGGTTTGCATACTATTCAAGATATTGCGGCAGGAAATAATCCTCGTGCAGCAATAAAAAGACGTATTGCCGATGTTTCAGATGGGATGTTGGATGATGTTAAGCTTAAAATAAGACGTAAAATGTCAGGCCAAGGTCGAGGGACCAAGAAGATTGTTATAAAGAAAAAGACTAAGCGGAAAAAACCTCTAAAGAAAAAATGTTTTGATGTATTTGCTATTTAATTACTAACTGATAACTTTTATACGAGCTGTGTATATAAATAAGGTTTTTCATGAAAATGTTCATTATACGATCAGAACTCACACATACAAGATGCATTTCCTTCACCCTTCTAGTCCTGATTGTTGTAAGAGTGAATTGGATCTCTTCTCCATGAACCCTACACAGATTAGCGTTAGCGAGTCCAACTTTATCAGTATTAATTCTCTGCATTCAATTACCAATACAGATGTTCCTCTAGAGTTCAATTATCCAGGCACTTCTGATCAGTACTTAGATCCCTCTAATGTGTTTTTATATGTAAAAACGAAATTGACAAAACCTGATGGTAACAGATCTTCCTACGGGTGATGACCATATAGCTATACACAGAATCAAATTTCCTGTATACATGTTTCACACAGGTTGAAGTCTATATCTTAACGGAACTTCAATAGGTGCATTCAGCTGCGCTAATTATTTCCTTATAGAAGCTATAAAGAACATTTGTTAAATTATTCAGACGATGCTAAACAATCTTATCTCAAATCATGTGGGTTTTACAGTTTCAAAGATGAAGCTGCACATATAGATAAAAGCAGCTAAAGTCATAAATAATACTTATGAATTTTACGGTCATTAAATTGCGATATCTTCTCTCAAGAAGACTCATTCTACCATCTTAGATACTTAGAATCATTTTATCACGATTAAATCCTAAATTTGCTCTTTAAAATAAAAAAAAGTAAACCTACTGCTACAGCTGTATGTCCTGAAACCTGTTTTCAAACTGCTGGAGCTTATCTCGTATGTTAGAAAGTGATTATCACCACACGGCACATTTGGAAATTGAAATTCGCTTTTGAATATACAGCAAGTACCCTATTAAGAGAGAGTTGAAACCAAGATATTAAATCACTCAAGGGATTATCGAGTCACAATATCCCTAACATTTGTGAACGGAAATTTAAACCACAGAAAAGTTAAATAATAGGGATTGTGGAACATGAAGCCTACTCGGGGAATTATAAAAAGTCCCACCCTATAAATTCACACCTTTCGGACTTAGGGCATCAGTTTACATGTGAATGGACACCTCACGGACGTGATTATGAAATGTTATTACAACGGAGACCTATCTCTCTGTACGCGGCCTTTTTTACGACTTAATAGCCAATACTGTATCAGTAATGATAGTGGGGCAGGTTTAAATCTTGAAGAATATGCAAAGAATAGTAATTTATATTTGCGTATGATCTTACTGCAGACCTTTCAGCTTGTAACGCCCATCATTTAAACATTTTGAGATAGGGCACCTTAGGACTAGTCTCTTCTTTTGGATCGATTCTTACAATCGCCCATTCACTGTAGTGGTACTATCTTAGCATCCTCAAACTCATTGAAATTTGACAAGAGTACTCAAGTACTGTTGAATATTAAAGATGAATTGAAGAGGGAAATAAAATCGGTGTTTAAAAATGAACCTCGCTTTTTAGGTGTGTTTGCTATTAACGAAATAAACTCTGTAAAGTTTGGAGAAGGATACCTGCTTCATATTCAATACATGGCCTCGTCACATCACCTCAACAGGACATTGGATTTCCGTTTATAGAGCAAAAAACAATACTGTTCAAATTGATTCTCTGAACTTAAAATTTATATTGAAAATAATCATTATATTACCTTATTTTTTAAAATATAATAATGAAGCTTGTGTAAAAACTATGTCTTACCCTGTCACCCTTATATTCAATTTATGCGGTGTATACTCTATTTATTTCATTATATGTTTTTTTTAATAATGCATTTTTATAAACTTGTAAAATATTTGATGCTAAAATTATACATTCAAAGATTTTAAGGTTTATAATTATGTAATATATGAAATTTAAAATGAAAAAAATGTGATTTTACTACCCTAAAACTCGTATATATAAAAAAAGGTTTTGAATAAAATTTCGTACAATTTTATGTAAAATAAAAATGTTTATATACCGAAACTCTGTGTGTTTTTTATTCTTACAATTACAAATTTAAAAATTAAAAAAGTATTAAAACAAAAATAAAAATAGAAATAATAAAAATGTAATAAAACAAAAATAAAATATAAAAGAAAAACATATGTTAATAAATATATGAGTTAAAGCAGTTAAAGCAGGAGAGTTAAAACTAGTTAAAACAGAGAGTTAAAGCGTAAAAAACATGCAGTTATTTAAAGCAGTAAAGCAGAAAGTTAAAGCAGTAAAAATGAGTTAAAGCAGTGTAAGCAGAAAATTAAAATATGATGTTAAGCAGTAAAGCAGTAAAACAAAGGCATACTATCCCCTAGGTGTTAGGTAAAACACCTCTATTGTTTTACTGCTTTTACTGCTTTAACGTATTGTAAAGTATATGTTTTTAATAAAATTTCGTTACAATGAGAAAAATGAGATGACTCATAGGTATATTTGAAACGGGAAATTCTTTGATAGTTACATTGATATCATATTTTTCGTTCACGCGGGAATTTGCGTCTGCGGACGCACGCGGCGGCGGTTACGCGGGAATATTGCGCCTGCGGCGCACGCGGCGGGCGGGGAATATTGCGCTGCGGGGCGCACGCGGGCGGGCGGTTCGGCGACGGGTGTTCACCTGTGGACGCTACTCTGAAACCGTTGCGGTCACTGTCTCAACTGGTTTGTAACTCTTTAGATATATATTCTGTTATGCTGCTAAAAGTGTTATAAAAATACTAACTCGTAGAGGAAGCATTCTAGCAGATTTGTAAATGTACACCATTCGAATTCCTCCATACCTCTATAACCCTAGGAGGTAGACAACCCATATTAGGGCTATTCGGGGCTCAGGGAGGCTAAGAAAAGGGTTGAAAAAAGTGGCACTCAGTTTCGGCACTATGTGGCACTCACTTGGCACTATGTGGCACTCACTTGGCACTCATTGGCACTCACTTGGCACTCATTGGCACTCACTTGGCACTCACTTGGCACTCACCTTGGCCACTCACCTGGCACTCATAGAATACTCATAGAACACTAATAGAACATCGCTAGATACTCCTTACGGTGATTGGGAGCCATTAAAGTTGAGGCATCAAAGTTGGGGCATCAATAATGTTGAGGCATCAAAATTGTACCGTAGAATACAAAAGGTCAAGGGCGAAATATCATGGTCAAACAAGGTTAAGATATCAAAAAAGGGCTAAGTCCCAAAAGGAAGGACAAAAAATTACCGTGGGTCCAAAATTTGGACCCAGGACGACCAAAGGGGATGGTAGTGTTGTTTGTACGTGTGAATAAGTGTAAATGTAAGTGAAAGTATCTATGGGTGAGTGTAAGTGTCAATAGTGAATGTGAGTGTAAGTGCTAGTGAATGTGTGTAATAAGTTGTAAGTGTGTGTGGTGTTGTGATGTGGTGTGTGTGTGGTGTGTGGTGTGTGTGTGTGTTGTGTGATGTAGGTG
>JABUQX010133035.1:0-5000 GCA_015478945.1 Trachelipus rathkii | reverse complement strand
TTCAGCTCCTTTTTACTTATTTATCTTCTGTGTATCAATTTTTTTAGTTGTTTCAGCATTTATTTGTTATTTTTGAATAGATTATTTCTTTTTTATTGTCATATTTTCTTCTTCTTCTTCTTCTTCTTCTTCTTCTTCTTCTTCTTCTTCTTCTTCTTCTTCTTCTTCTTCTTCTTCTTCTTCTTCTTCTTCTTCTTCTTCTTCTTCTCTTCTTCTCTCTTCTTCTTCTTCTTCTTCTCTTCTTCTTCTTTTTCTTCATTTTCTTTTTCTCTTTCTCTTACTTCTCTTTCCTTTCTGTCGTCTTTTTCTTTTCCCTTTTATTTTTTCTTCTTCTATTTTCATTTAAGTTTCCTTCTTATTTTTTTTTTATTTCCAATTCTTCATATTCCTTTTATTCTACTTTTTCTCTTTTCTATTGTCTTCGTTTTATAACTTCTTTGCTATTCATCCTTCCATTTTCCTTTCATTACTGCTGAAACGATGACTCTTCTCCGTTTCAGTCTAAATAAATGATTTCCTCCTTGAGAGAAGTTAAGGACTTCAGTTTAGAAGTTCAGATGAGATTGAAAAGGAAGAGAGTCTTAAGAAAATTTATTATATTTTTTGAAAGATTTCATGCATAAAGAAAAATATTTACATTTTATTGTTTAATTGATAGTAGTAGAATTTGAATATTAGGTTTTAGGTTTTATAAATCTAAATGAAAACTTTTACTCATTTTAAGTTAATTGTTCATTTTATCAGGACAGAAGAAGATTTTGTTTGTCTGTGTAAGTATATGTATGGGCGTGTGTAGGAGCGTGTGTGTGTGTGAAGGTGTGTGTGGATCTTTTTAATTTCAAGTTTTTATTTCATGAAATGTTTTCAACAAGTGTTCATCACACATGAAGACTCAAAAAAGTTGTTTGCAGACTAATTAAAAAAGTGCTTAAGATAAAAAAAAAATTATAAAATAAATTTTAATGGTATGAAAATTAATTAATTAACCTTTTTATTTTTCATTGAAATTTTAAAAAAATATATTTCATAATAAAATATTTATAAAATATTATTAAAATTAAACAAAAAAAAATTTATTTTTTACTTTTATTTACAAATTATTATTGAAATTTATTTATGCAAAAAAATATTTAAAAAGATTTTAAAAAAAATTATTTAACAAATAAATGAATAAATAGTAAAAAATTGTTTAAAAATTTTTTTGTTAAGTAAGAAAAATTAATAATTAATAATAATAAACAAGAAAATAAAAAAAATAAAAATATAGAAAAAATTTAATAACAAGAAAACAAATGTACAGTGTTTGTTTATTTATTATAAATTTTATAGCCTTTATATATATAATATATATATAATATATATATTATATATATATATATATATATATATATAATATATATATATATATATATATATATATAGATATATATATATATGATATATATCTATACTATTATATATATATAATACTATTTATATATATATTATAATATATATAATATATATATATATATATATATATATATATATATATATATTTATTATAATATATATATATATATATATATATATATATATAATATATATATATATATATATATATATATAATATATATATATATATATATACTATATATATATATATATATATATATATATATATAATATATATATATATATATTTAATATATATATATATATATAATATATATATATATATATATATATATATATATATTATATATATATATATATATATATATATATATATATATATATATATATATATATATATATATATATAATATAATATATATATATATATATATATATATATATATATATATATATATATATATATATATATAATATAATATATATATAATATTATATATATATATATATATATATATATATATATATATATATATATATATATATATATACATAGTATCGATCTATTAAAGGGGAAGGAGATGCAGGAAAATGTGAAAATTTAGAGAATAAGCTTCTTCGGAGTGTTATAGATTTGATTTTTGGATTAATAATGGTAATGGAAAAGGCTTGGGATTTTAACGAGAGTCTCTATGTAGCTTTCATAAACTTGCAGAAGGCCTTTGATTCCATACCCAGAGAGAGGTTATGGGAATGTATGGAAGAAAGACATGGGGTGACAAGGCATATGATGAAGGCTGTTAAAAGTTTATCAGAATCAGAAAGATGGTTTAACGTGAAGACGGGAGTTAAACAGGGCAGTGTTTTATCTCCGTTGCTATTTATAGCATATATGGACGTGGTTATTGCCGATTTCAAAGAAAATAGAGGAGAAGAGGTTTAAAAACAGGATAAGGCCTATGCGGACGATATTGCAGAGTGGAGTACGGATAGAGAGGAAATGGAGGAGGACATAAGAAGATGGAACGAATGTCTGATGGCAAGAGGTATGAAAATGAAAGTTGAAAAGACACAAATTCTAACTGTCAGCAGAGAGGCGCAGCAGGAATTCAATATTGGTATTGGAGACAAAGTGGTGAAGTGAAGAGCACAGATATTTTTAAATATTTGGTAGTGTAGTTACAAAGGAGGGTGAAACGGAGAAGATATTATGGAAAGGATAAAGAGTATTAGTGGATGTTTGTGGGCCCTGTATCCAATCATAAAGGATCAACATGTTCCTCTTGAGATAAAGATTACTTTTAACACCGTGCTGACGCCAATTTTGACATATGGGGTGGAGAGTTGGATGCTGACGACTGTAGATAGGAGAAAAGTTCAGGCAGCGGAAATGGAACCTTTGAGAACTATGATTGGGAAGTCAAGGAAAGATAGGATAAGAAATTAAGTAATCTGAGAAAGAATCAGTGTTTGCCCGTTTTCGAATAAAATCTACTCTTCTCATTTGAGGTGGTTGGGACATTTGGAGAGGATGGAGGGAAGAATTCCAAGAGGATGTTGGGAGTGGATACCGGATGGAAGTAGACCTAGATGAAGACCAAGAAAGAGATGGATGGAAACCATAGAAGAGATTCTCAGGAGATTTGACATGCCAGACATCGAAGCTCTTCGGGAATCATAAATTTTTAAAGATAAAATAATATGGAGGAACGTGCTGGTTGCCCTGACAGATGTAGTCTACTTCTGGGAGCTGAAGAAGAATAATAATAAATAATAACAAAGAAGAGGTGATAGTGAATGTGTGTGTGTGGGTTTAATGGTGTAAGATGAAATAGGTATTTTGGGGATGAGGTAATAGGCAAAATGAGAAAGTTGAAGAACGGAAAATCCGCAGGTATAGATAGAATTACTGGTGAAATGATCAAGAATGGAGGCGAGATTGTGAATGACTAGATATGGAAGTTGTGCAACAAAGCGCTTATGAAGGGTACAGTTCCGAAGGATTGGAGGAGAGCAGTAATAGCACCCTTATGTAAGGATAAGGGAGACAAGGGAAACTGTAGGAACTACAGGGGAATTAGTGCATTGTGTTGTAAAGACGATGTATGCTAGTATTTTGGTTGAAAGAGCGCATCGAGTGACTGACAGACTGAGTAGCAAAGAACAAGGTGCATTTAGAATAGGTAGAGGATGTGTAGATCAAATCTTCACACTGGAACAAATGATTGAGAAAATGAGAACATAAGAAAAACAAATTGTATTTAGGTTTTATGGACTTACAACAGGCGTATGACATAATTAGTAGGGAAGCTCTGTGGCAAGTGTTAGTGATATTTGGGGTAGGTGGTAGGCTTCTGAATGGAATCAAAAGTATGTACTACAAAAGTGAAGCGTGTAAAGTAAATGGAGTCGAAAGATTGGTTTAATGCTAGAGTGAGGCAGGGATGTGTTATGTCTCCTTGGTTATTCAATTTGATATGGATGGGGTTATGAAAGAATTAGAGCCTAAAGGTGGGGGTGGCAGGAGGAGGTGTTAGAATGATGGAGAATGGAAGAGAGTGAAGGATACCCTACCTATTATATGCGGCTGATTTGGTTTTGTGAGGCGAATCTGAAAAGAATATGAGAGGAATGGTAGAGAGATTTGGCAAGGCGTGTAAAAGGAGGGGTTTGAAAATAAACGTAGATAAGAGTAAGGTTATGGTTGTGAGTGAGGACAGTCCTCGGTGAGAAGTTATGTTGGATGATGAGCAACTGGAAAAAGTGTCAGAGTTTAAATATTTAGGATATATGTTGGATGAAAAGGGAACGGATGATGCACGGTGTAGTAGGAAAGTTGTGAATGGCAAAAGGAATTGGCAATTTAGTTGGTGGATGTAAAGGGACTAAGTCTTGAGTGCGTAAGGGTCTTACATGAGGGTGTGTTGTTACCTGTGTTAATGGTAGTAGTGAAACTTGTGTTAATGTACAGAAGTGAAACTATGGTCTGGAATAAGAGGTATAGATCTAAAGTACAATATGTTCAGATGGACAATCTTAGGGGCGTGTTAGGTGTGAGAAGAAATGATAAAATGAGGAATGAACGCATTAGAGAGGGTGTGGGGTGGTGTGGTGTGAAGAAAGGAGTAAATGAGAAAATAAATGGAAGTACATTGAAATGGCTTGGTCATGTGGAAATGATGGATGATAATCGGCTGGTTAAGTGGATATATAGTGGTGACTGGGTTCGGAATCAACCAGCTGGGAGATTGAAGGAAAAGTGGATTGAGTCAGTAAAGGAATGCCTGGAGGAGAGGAATGTGAGTTTGATGAGACAAGAAGAAAGGTGCATAATAGGAGTGAATGGCGGGGTTTTGAGAGGGGGTATGGTTGTGGCCAACCTGGGCCAAGGGATGAACTTTACATTGACGACATGCTATAGTGAAGGCCTAGGGTGCATTTTTCTGACTTCAACGAGTTCTCACTTAAGGGTATAAAGAGGGCATTAAGGCTGGAGTTTCTTTTCGACTTGCGTCAGATTCTTCTACTATTTTTCTGTTTCCAGTGCATGGGACGCACCTTAACCCCAGTCTGGGGAAAAAGGTGGATAATAATAAAAAAATAAT
>JABUQX010133034.1:20000-25587 GCA_015478945.1 Trachelipus rathkii | reverse complement strand
AATTTCTAGAGTATCTAATTTTTAATTAAATTAAATTAACATTAAGATTTTATTGCTGTGCCATTCAAACTCTATAGATTCAGACTTCTTTCTCCTTCTTCTATGTACTCTCCCAGAATTTCATCCTTCACAGCACTTCCTAATTTTTTTAGGAGCTGGCACCCCCGGTTTACGACGAGGTACACCATAGGAAAGGAGTTTATAACCAATGTTGAGGAGGATATTGAGCTCTCTAAAATTCCTATTCTATGCACTGTTGGTGTTTTTCTTCGGAGACCCCCTCCGGGGGTCCACAGACACCCTTATGAAAATGAAATCCTTCACTATTCGGGTTCTACGGGCTTGATAAACATATATAAAGGACACAATATTGTATTAATTTACAAATATTACTAACTCAACGCCGCACCGATGCCAGCTCCAAATCCGACTCCTCCTTACTTCTTCCTCCTCTATGCAATCTCCAAATTTCATCCTTCTACGGGCGTTTCCTATTTTTAATTTAATGATAAGTTTGTTTAAATGTATTAAATAGTCTCAAAAAGAAAAATAATTAGTAGAAAAATGCATTTTAAAGTCAGTGGGTGTGTTCCAAGTTACCCACTGAATGTGTTCCAAATTGCCCCACGGTTAAAAAAACTATAAAAAAATTAAAACCGTTAAATTTTTTTTTTTTTCAATTATGGAAAAAAAATACCTTATATGACCCTTATCCTACATGCAAAATTTGGGGGGGGTCAGATATTTCTGACCGCGAAAACGGGGTAATATTTTTCAGGGGTGTGAAAAATAGAAAAAATGAAAAACTACACATTTGCATGTAAAACAGGATAGTAAAGGTTTGTGTTTTACATTCATATACCATCTAAAAGAGCATCATTTTACGAACAAAATGAGCCTAAAACCACCTTTCTACTCCAAATAGTTTAGGAGTTATCAACAAAATGTGTACATTGGTCAAAAGTGTTCCAAGTTACCTCATGATCCAAGTAACCCCGTTTCACTTATAGTTTATATATTCAGCCATCTGAAAATCAGGTTATATATATATATATATATATATATAAATTAATAATCATATATAATATATATATATTATATATATATAATATATATATATATATATATATATATATATATATATATATATATATATATATATAATTTTAAATTATATATATAATATATATATATATATGTCTTATTAGATTCATTAAATAAATAAAATTTAATATATTAATGAACCCTTAGAATGGTCAAACAATGTTAATATATATATATATAATATTATAATATAATATATATATATATAAATATTTAATATATATTAATAATATATATTATATATAGTATATATATAATATATATATATATATACTTAATAATATATATATATATTATTAATAAATACAGGAAAAAAATATTATATAGCACTTATAATATATATATATATATATATATATCAGTGGCGAGGCGTGGCATTTTGCAGCAGTCATCGCTACAGTTACCGGGTTTCGCTATTTACGTATATTTTATAATATAATATATATATATAATATATATATATATATATATATATATATACATATATATTATAATATATATATATATATATATATATATATTATATATATATATTTTTTTTTTTTTTATTTACAGTCACCCCGCACGCGGCCTGAGCCTTTTCAAGGAGGGGGGCAGGAAAATAAAATACAGGAAAGCCCACCCAAGCCCAAACCTAACGCAAATCTTCCAGGTTCTAGTACTCCACTTACATATTAGTGCGCCAGAGAGCGTGGGCTTTAAAGAAGGAAATTAAAATACAGGAGGGAAGGGAAAAACAAAGATGGCAAGAGTTTCACGGAACAGAAGTGAGCTGGATAAAGAAGGAGGCGAGTGTGGACTATGGCGAGTGGCAACTCCTCTGAGCCAATCTACCGTGTAGTACCGTATAGAAAAGAGGATACGTGCGCCAAAACGTCACGTCGCAGAGAATTTGAGGGGTCAAGAAGACTGGTTGTTAAGAAAGTAGGAGACAGGTTAATTAGTCTCTAAAGGTTTTAGACTCAAACTCTTATCCAAATAGTAAAGGGTGGAGGCCGCGAAGCCCCCCCAGATGTAGAGAACAGTACTCCAAACAAGGGCGATAGGCCCTATATATATATATATAATATATAATATATATATATATATATATTATATTATATATATTATATATATATATAATTATATATATAAATATATATATACTATATATATATATATATAATTATAATATTATATATATATAATTATATATATATATATATATATATAATATTATATATATATATATATATATATAATATATATATATATAATAATATATATATATATATATATATATATATATATAATATATATATATATATTATTATATATAATATATATATATATATATTATATATATTTATATATATATAATATATATATATATATATATATATATATATATATATATATATATATATATATATATATATATTATAATAATATATATATATACCAAATTAATACTACTACTAATAATAATAAATAATAATAATAATAATAATAATAATAATAATAATAATAATAATAAACAATAGACACTTTTCACAAGTTTAGCTTTCCCATTAAATACATATTTGTTTCAAAGAAAACTTAATTTTTTGCCATTTTTGTTTTTAATTGTTTAAGTTTTTTTCATAATATTTCATACTTTACAAAGTGTATATTATAGCTAAAGTAGGGAACTTTAATTGACATATTTTTGTAAAAACAGTAAAATTTACGATTGTATTTCACTGATTCTAATAATAATTTATGAATTTATAATTTCTTTAACATTTATTATATTTCCGAAGTCCGAAGTTTGAACGAAATCTTAAAGTACCTATGCTTTAATACGAGAAAAAAAAAATTCGCTTCAACTAGGGGGATGAAGCAACAATTAGAATGGAGCTAGACATGTTATAATTATTTACTAACATTTTTGGCGAAATTTGAATTAGCTGACAGTGTGAACATTATATAATAATAATGATAATGTACTCGCAATTGATCCGACAAATTTAGAGATTACCTTGGCATGTTATATTAATATTAATTCATTTTAGTTGATCCGCTTTTTCAAGCGCTTATATATATATTATATATATATATATATATATATATATATATATATATATATAATAATATTATATATATAAATATATATATATTATTATATATATATATATATATATTATATATATTAATATATATATTAATATTAATTCATTTTATTCGAAAAATTCATGAAATTTGAAAAAATGATTGATTTATTTTTTATCTCATCTGGTCAGTCATCTCCGCATCAATAGATGACTGGACGCTTCGCCACTGATATATATATATATATATATATATATTCTTTCTTTCTTATATAAATAATATTATATATGTCAATATATATATATATATTATATATATATATATATATATATATATTTTATTCTTTCTTTTTTTACTTCCTTTTTTTTCCCAAGAATGGGAGTAAGGTGCGTGACGAGCATCAGAAAAGAAAAGCAGTAGAAGAGCATGACATAAGTCGAAAAGAAAAGCCCAGCCTTACCGCCTCCCCTCAGTACCATATTAGCGAGAACTCATCGCTTCAGAAAAATCCAGCCCTAAAGCCTTTCATGGCGACAGCTCGATGGACCTCACTATTGGAGATTCGTCAGTCTTGTAAGTTGGTTCATCCCTTGGCACCAGGTGGGCCACAACCATACCCCCTCACAATCCCCCGCCATTCACTCCTGTTATACAACTTTCTTCTCGCCTCTACCAAACTCACATTTCTCTCCTTATATTCAATTATATTCCTTATTCTCAATCCACTTTCTCTTCGGTCTCCCAGCCGGTCGGTTCCCAACACACACTCCACTATACATGCCGCTTACCAACCGACTATCATTCATCCTTTCCACATGACCAAACCATCTCAACATAACTTTCATTATTCTCTCATTTACCCTTTCTTCACACCACCACATCTCCTCTAATACGTTCATTCCTCCTTTTATTAATTCTTCTCACACCTAGCATGCCCCTAAGATTGTCCATCTGAACACATTGAACTTTGGATCTATACTTCTTATTCCAGACCATAGTCTCACTACCAAACAATAACACTGGTAACAACATACCCTCATGTAAGACTCTAGCGCACGCAAGACTTAGTCCCTTTACATTCACCAACGATTTAATTGCACCAGCAACCTTCCTGCCATTTCAAACTTTCCTTTCTACACTCTGGCTCATCCGTTTCCCTTCTCATCCAACACATACCCTAAATATTTAAAATCAGACACTGCTCCAGCAGCTCACCATCTAACATAACTTCACACTGAGGACTGTCCTCACTCACAACCATAACAACCTTACTTCTTATCTAAGTTTACTTTTCAAAACAAACCCCTCTTTAATACCCTGACAAATCTCTCTTACCAATCCTCTCAAACTCTCTCTTCAAATTCGCCACACAGAACCAAATCATCCGCATTATAATAGGTAGGGCACCCGTCCACTCATCTCCATTCTCCAACATTTCTAACACCATTTCCTGCCAGCCCCACCTCTAATTCTTTTCATAACCCCATCCATATACAAATTGAATAA
The DNA here is from genome assembly GCA_015478945.1 of Trachelipus rathkii. Lineage (NCBI taxonomy): Eukaryota > Metazoa > Arthropoda > Malacostraca > Isopoda > Trachelipodidae > Trachelipus > Trachelipus rathkii. The sequence continues at coordinate 20,907 of JABUQX010133034.1, read as the reverse complement.
ATAGAAATAACCAAGGAGACCATTAACACAACCCTGTCTCACCTCCGCATAATTCCTAAACCAATCCACCATTACACCAATTTTAATTCCTTACACCACGCCTTCACTATTGTCATACATACTTTTGATTTCCATTCAGAAAGCCTACCACCAACACCATTATATTCATAATGTACCTGCCAATGATAAGCTTCCTATTAATCTATCATACGCCTGTTTGTAAATCCAAAAAACCTAATTATAATTTATTCTTCTTCTTCCCTCATTTTCTCAATCTTTGTTTCAATGTAAAGATTGATCCACACATTCCTCTACCACTCCGTAAACGCACCTTGTTCTTTACCAATCAGTCCCTCAGTCACTCGACGCACCTTTCGAACCAAAAATACCAGCATATACCTTCCCCACAACACTCAATAAACTTTTTCCCCTATAATTTCTACAGTTCCCCTTTCTCCCTTACCCTTATATAAGGGTACTATTGTACCGCTCTCTTCCAATCCCTTGGAACTATTACCCTCCATTAAACGCCTCTTTGTTACACAATTTCCAAATCCAATCAATCACCATCTCGCCTCCCTCTCTTGATCGTTTCACTAGTAATTTCATCTATACCTGCAGAATTACCTTTTCTTCAACTTTCTCACTCTACCCATTACCTCCTCCTTACTAATAACCTCATCCCCAAACATACCTATTCCTTCTTTGCACCATCTCAAAAACCACACACATTTCACTAAACCTTATATTACTGTTATATTATTGTGTAGTTTTCGAAGTGTTCCTTTCCACATTCCCCTCACATCCATTTCCATTCAGGTTAACAAAAGCACACCCATCCCTATTCATTATTCTAAGCGGATTCCCCTTATTCTCATTCTTAACCTTTTTCGCTTCCTTCCAGAAG
>JABUQX010133034.1:0-15000 GCA_015478945.1 Trachelipus rathkii | reverse complement strand
TAATCCACTAAAATACTCCCCCCACCTCTTCCTCACCCTATCCTCTCCTCCTATCCACCCCCCATCTCCTCCCTTAATCCTCTCCCCCAACCCCTCCTTCTTCTTCCTTTTTTTATTTACTTCTTTCCAGAACATCTTGCTTCCCGATTCGAAATTTTCCGTCACTTTTCTACACCATTCATTTCTTTTTCTCTTCTCTTCTCTCTTTTCTCTTCTCTCTAGTCCTTCCATATTCCTCCCAGCTTTCCTCTCTCCTACTTCCCAACCATTTCACATAAGCCTCCTTTTTCCTTTTCACCACCTCCTTCACCTCCTCACTCCACCATTCACTCCCTTTCCTTCTGCTTGCACCCACCCTTTTTACTCCACATACCCTTCTAGCCTCTTCACATACTGCCTCTTTAAATCTCATCCACTCCCCCTCCACCTCCCCAATTCCCGTCCCTCTCACGTCTCTCCACCTATCCTCCATACCTCTCCTAAACTCCCTCTTACACACTGTCTCCTCCAATTTTTCCACCTTTATCACCTCTACTCTCCTCTTTTCTCCCCTTTCCCTAACCGTCACCTCTCCTCCCACCCTTATCCTAGCAACCACCAAATAGTGATCCGATATCCCCTCCCCGCCCCTCTAAATACATTTACATCTAGTAATCTGCCTCTATCTTTCCCATTTACACACACATAATCCAGTACCGCCCTCCCCCCTGTTATCTCACTCTTCCATGTATACTTATGATTTTCACTTTTTTTGAACCAAGTATTCCCCACTATCATTCTTCTTTCAACACAACTCTAACAGACTTTCTCCATTAACATTCCTCTCCCCTACCCCAAATGGTCCTATTATTCTTCCCACCCCCTCCCTCCCCACTCCTGCATTCAAATCTCCCAATAGACAAATTTTATCATTTACCCCGAAACTTTCCCAACACTCATTCAACTCACTCCAAAATCTTTCTCTCTCCTCCTCCCTCGCTCCATTCACTGGTGCATATGCACATATAAAAACCCACATTTCCCCCCGAATTTCACTTTTACCCACATTATCCTCGAACTCACCTGGCTGCACAACCTTACCTTATCCCACACCTCTTTCCTCATAACTATTCCCACCCCTTCCCTCGCCCTCACTCTCTCGTTCACCCCTGATATCATACCCTTGTATTTTCCAAAATCCATCTCCCTCTTTCCCTTCAGCTTAGTTTCAGTTAACCCTAACACATCCAACCTTTTTTCTTCAAACATTAACCCCACTTCCTCCCTCTTCAAATCCTCGTTTACCCCTCTCACGTTCATACATCCCACCCTAATTACCTCTCTCCTCCCCATCTTTTCCCTTCTTCTCTATATATATTCACTCAGGCTGCACGCTTTGTGGGACCCCCCACCCTAGGCACTTCCCAACACCTAGGGCCACCACCCCGCTCACCAAATACCCACAATAATAACAATAATAGTAAAAAAAGGTTAAAATGATAATATAAAAAGGTTAAAACCTACACTCTATCAACTACACTCTTTCTTTTTTTTTTTCTTTAAAATCACTTATATTTATAAATTTATATTTATTTAAAATACTTTAAAACTCGTTAAAATACCCCACACATACATACATATATTTTCCCATATATATATAATATATTTAATGAACAATATGAGAAATATAAACTATAAATATGCGTTTTATTTAATCCTAATTACTAATCCTATATCTAACCTATTTTTAAGATATATGCAATAGCTATTTCCCTACACCGACAAATATATTTTTCTTTTTATATATATATAATTTATTATTATATATATATACTATAATATATGATATTGGAATAATACATTCTTTAGTCAGTCCTAATAAATATATATTTTATTAGGAAAAAAAACACGAAAATAATTAATAAATACGAATGACAATACAAAATAAAAAATAAAATAATAAAATAATATGAGAAATATAAACTATAAATATGCGTTTTATTTAATCCTAATTACTAATCCTATATCTAACCTATTTTTAAGATATATGCAATAGCTATTTCCCTACACCGATAAATATATTTTTCTTTTTATGTCAATAATATACACCATTCACTATTCCAAATATTTACTTTAGTTTATTAAGTAAATAAATGATATTGGAATAATAATAATACTTCCTTTATTTTTAAGTTTCCAACCAAAAGTCCGTGCTTCGGTTCCAATGTGAACTGGTAATTCTTATTTCCAGAAAGCGTGTACTTTGCCGTAACACTTTTTCCTTACGACAATCCGTTCCTTTTAGTAATGAATTTATTTTTTAGGTTTCTTTTCTCTATTCTTGTCTCTGGGAGATTTTCGATTCTGACGTACAAGATCATAGAAAATTTCATACACATTAATTTTGGCTTTTGCAGATGATTCTAAAAATACACACTTTACATTATTGATGTCTGGCCATGATCTTTTTTAACCCAGAAATGAATAGTAATCGTTTTATAAAAAGTTATCACTTAAAAATATTTATAACTACTAGGACTAATTACACTAATAAGACTTAGGTTTATTAGTATCACTAAATCAATGGTTGGAGCATTAATTAAACCTTAAACTTTTTCATATATAATTAATATTTTTACATATTAAACATTTAATTTTAACAGCGGTCAAACATTTAAACTTTAAACCTTTGAGATGTTAAACATTATTTAATTTGCATTTCAAATTTAAATTCTACTTAAAAATTATATATATATATATATATATTATATATATATATATATTAAAAACTACTACTACTATTATATATATATTATATTTATCTATATTTTACTATATATATTGTCTGTATTATGTGACTATATATATATATTATATATAGAATGCCTCGTGGCGCAGGAGGTTGAGTCACCGCCTCTCATACGAGAGACGCTGGTTCAAATCCTCCGCGTAGCAGTTGGGTTTTATCTACCTGGGGGCAAGAATTAAAACTTGACTGCGAACACGTTGGTGGCGCTGGTTTGGGATAGCCGGCCTTAAAGTTCGATTTCCTGTGGTCCCCCCGTGTTACCCCCTGCATAGGGGATAAAGCACGTTAATAGGTAGTTTTATATATATATATATATATATATATATATATATATATATATATATATATATATATATATATATATATATATATATATATATATATATATGCGCTAATTAAGCCAACTCTGACATACGACTGTCATTACCAAACACAAATGTTTAAAACAAACTTAAGTTAAATAAAATTTATTCAAATATATAAATATTAGGATACGAAATATCACGATTAAAAAAAAAATTAGAATTGGAATTAAACATTGAAATTTACGTTTATCATTTGTTTAAATTGATTAATTTATATTTGTAATTTCAAAATTAACTTTTAAGAAAGACTGAAAGTTGTAATTAATGCAATTTAATTTTTTTTTTATTGATTTTACTTACTTTAGGTTTATCAACGAGGAGTTGTTACACCAATGGCCAATATTGAACAGTTATGGAAAGATTATTTGGACTTCGAAAGAAGTATCAATCCAATAATTGCAGAAAAAGTAAGACTCTTCTTTATAAGAGTGATCATAGAAAAAAATTTATTTCTAAACTATTTACTTACTTAGTTTATTAGTTGTATTTTACTCAAAAAAATTTCTAAGCACTGCTTAAAATAGTTTGAAACATAGGTAACCAATATAATTTTTAATTTCTAGTTTAATGAATAATAATAATAATAATAATAATAATAATAATAATAATAATAATAATAATAATAATAATAATAATAATAATAATAATAATAATGCATTTGCTGTAGTTGCTTCAAATTTATATACGTAATATAGATGAATATTGAAAGAGGAAGAGATTACATGAATGCCCGACGTGTTGGAAGAGAACTCGAAATTGAAACGAGAGGACTTAACAGACACTTACCAAGTGTACCACCTTCGGGCCTACCAGAAGAGCTAAAACAGGTAAGTGAAATTAAAATTTGGGAATTACATCTTTATAACAGACTGATGGACCAAGCTGATTTTAATCATTATTCAATATAGAATTATTTTGTTCTCTTTTCCTTTTCTGTAGTCTAATATGTCACAAAATCAGTTTTTTAGTGATGAAGAAATCATAAATGAGTTAATGTAAATTATTATTCTTTTTAAAAATATTCTCAAAAATTTAGGTTGAAGTCTGGAAAAGATATATATTTTGGGAAAAAGACAATCCACTTCGAACAGATGATCAGACTTTGGTTACTAAGAGGGTAAGATTTGCTTATGAACAATGTCTTCTCTGCCTTTCTTATCACCCAGACATTTGGTATGAAGCGGCTTTATACCTTCAGGAATCTTCTAATTTGCTTTCAGAAAAAGGGGTGATTATATTTGTTTTTCATTTTTAAAACATTTGTTTTGTGTTATATTAGAATTCCAGTGTGTAAGTTTTCTTATTGCAGTAACATCTAATAACTTTAAACAGGATGTTAGTGCTGCAAAAATCTTTTCGGAAGAAGCAGCTCAAATTTACGAAAGGGCTATTTCCGGACCACTTCGTAAAAATCAACTTTTGCACTTTGCATATGCAGATTTTGAGGAATCTCGATTGCGATATCAGGAAGTACACAAAATTTACCAAAGGTACATTGAAATGGAAGACATTGATCCAACTCTGGTGAATATCCGTAAAATTTTTGTATAATTAATATATTTTATATATTTAAAAAAAAAATAGTCTCTGTCTTCACATTTTATTATTTTGATAAAGCTTATTAACAATTATTTTGTAAATTTCTCAAGAATGTAAATTTAAAGAAAAAAAATCCTATTTTTGATGTATAGGCCTATATTCAGTACATGAAATTCTCGCGGAGAGCTGAAGGAATAAAATCAACTCGAGAAATTTTTAAGAAGGCAAGAGAAGATTCAAGAACTAAATTTCACGTGTTTGTAGCTGCAGCTCTGATGGAATACTATTGCACAAAGAATAAGGAAATAGCTTTTAGAATCTTTGAACTCGGTTTGAAGAAGTTTCCAAATATTTCGGACTATATAATGGCTTATGTAGATTATCTCTCTCATTTAAATGGTATGCTTCAAAAAGAATGGATTTTATAATTTCTTGATCATTTCTTTAAAAAAAAAGTTTTTTTTTAGTAGTAATAAGATTTGTGCTTCAATCAATCATTAATAATAGCCATAAACTGATAAATAATATAGTTAAAAAAAATTGTCAACAAACATTAGTTTGGATTTTTCATTTTCTCCGTTTCAATTTGTGTATTTCCCCATCTTGTAATATTCATTCATTTTGTAATATACTGGTATATGCAAATAATACCAGCAACTTTCGCTTTTAATTTTTATTTTTCATTAAAAACTGAATTCGTCGTTAGGTGGTCAGTTTTTATCCATCTGTGAGACACATTATTATTTTCAGAGGATAACAATACAAGAGTTTTATTTGAAAGAGTGTTGACTTCAGGCCAGCTTAAAAATGAAGACACTGTCGGACTGTGGAATCGGTTTTTAGAATTTGAATGTAATGTCGGTGATCTTGCATCTATTGTTAAAGTTGAAAAGAGACGAGCTTTTGTGTTGCAGAAAGTGAGTATTATTTATCTTTTGTTATACTAAAAAGCAACTTTATAAATAATTTAAATCAGCAGGGAAAAAATTAATTTTATGGTAGGTTCTGAATTTGATCATGAAATAGTTTGAAAGTGATTACCAAAGGTAGTTATTTTAAACAGTTGTATATACGTCTAGAATAATTAAATAGATCAATCTTGCTTTGTCACAATTTCATATTTTTATCACAGTTTGATATTTTTAAATAAGCAGTAAAACGTGTTTTCATTAACTTGGAAAACTTTCACACCTTTCTTTTAATTTAAAATGCGTTATGAGCAGGGTTCTGAAGTCCGTATTAACTCCTACTCCATTTACAGCTTCTTTTACTAGCTCCTTTATCTTCATTCATAATTATTACATATATGAAAATTAAATTAAATATTTTTTCCGCAGCCCCAATTTGAGAATGTAATTTTCCTAATAATTTTGTGGGGCGAATCTGAAGAGAGTTTGAGAAGATTGGTAGAGAGATTTGGCAGGGTGTGTAAAAGGAGGGGTTTGAAAGTAAACGTAGATAAGAGTAAGGTTATGGTTGTTAGTGAGGACAGTCCTCAGTGTGAAGTTATGTTAGATGGTGAGCAGCTGGAACAAGTGTCTTGAGTTTAAATATTTAGGGTGTGTGTGTTGGATGAGAAGGGAACGGATGATGCAGAGTGTATTAGGAAAGTTGTGAATGGCAGGAAGGTTGCTGGTGCAATTAAATCATTGGTGAATGTAAAGAGTCTTGAGTGCGCTAGGTTTTTACATGAGGGTGTGTTGTTACCTGTGTTATTGTATAGTAGTGAGACTATGGTCTGGAATAAGAAGTATAGATCTAAAGTTCAATGTGTTCAGATGGACAATCTTAGGGGCATGCTAGGTGTGAGAAGAATTGATAAAATGAGGAATGAACGTATTAGAGAGTTGTGTGGTGTGAAGAAACGGGTAAATGAGAGAATAAATGAAAGTATGTTGAGATGGTTTGGTCATGTGGAAAGGATGAATGATAGTCGGTTGGTTAAGCGGATGTATAGTGGTGAGTGTGTTGGGAACCGACCGGCTGGGAGACCGAAGAAAAGTGGATTGAGTCGGTGAACGAATGTCTGAAGGAGAGAAATGTTAGTTTGGCAGAGGCGAGAATAAAGGTGCATAATAGTAGTGAATGGCGGGGTTTTGTATGGGGGCATGGTTGTGGCCCACCTGGGCCAAGGGATGAACCCCTTACATTGACGATTTACCATAGTGAAGGTCCGTCGCGGTCCCATGAAGCTCTAGGTGGATTTTCTGTCTGTGACGAGTTCTCACTAATTAATGGTACAGAGGGGGCGGTAAGGCTGGGCTTTCCTTTCGACTTTTGTCATATTCTTCTACTGCTTTTCTTTTCCGATGCATGACACGCACCTTACCCCTAGTCTTGGGGAAAGGAGGTAGATAAAGAAAGAAAGAAAGAAAGTAAATTTTCATTCAGCTTTGGAGCGTGGTTCCAAAGATGTAAGTATTCTAAAGAATGGAGGTCAGATTCTTTTCCAAAGTCTAAATTATTGAAATTTGAATCCTGTATAGGATGATTTTTCTGAAGAGAATGAAAATTGATCGCAGAATAAGGGGGATTGTGCAAATGTTCCAAAGTTCTATAGGAGATATCTTTACGTTCAGCAATGCGAATAGAAAGACTATGAGTAGTCTTTCCTATGTAGGTAACATCACAGTCACCGCACCATACAAGTGCGGTGACTGTGATGTAGGTAACATCACAGTCACCGCACTTGTATTTGTATATCACTGATGAACATAAAGGTAAAGGAAGTTTATCTTTAACTTTGAAGAATTTTCCAATTTTATTTGCATTTGAAAAAGCTAACCTGAAGTTGAACTGGGGGTAGGGACCGACCGGGGCGGGAATTTTGCCGGGGCCGGGGCTGTCTAATTGAAGCCAGTCGGGGTTAGCTAAAATTAGAAATGTAAGTCAAAACACTGAAAGTCTTAAAACCTAGGATGAAAATTAAATATAATTTCAATTAATTAATAATTTAATTATAAAAAGGACACATTTAATTAATTCATAAAATACAGCTTAAAGAAATTTTTGTGAAAATAATTAATTTTCTAGAAGAATAAGGTGTATTATATATATATATATATAGCAGTTAGTTATATATATATATATATATAAGGTTAAGAATGAGCATATATATATATATGTTATATATATATATATATATATATATATATATATATATAATATATATATATATATATATATATATATATATACGGTATATATATATATATATATATATATATATATAAGTATATATATATATATAAATATATATATATATATATATATATATATATATATATATATAGTATATATATATATATATATATATATATATAAAGAACAAAGTAACTTAAAAACACTAAACAAAAAACAAGGTTTCTGCAAATTTCTTTAAAAATTACGAATAACGAGGTAATGAACGAAGCCCTCCTTTGTGAACTAACAATAAATAAATTTAATTTTAACAAAATTAATGATAGAAACTAAAAATAAAAAGTAAAATTATATACAAGTAAAAGAACAAAAGGTGACAAAATTGATTCAATTTTCTTATGATGTTAAGAATTTAGTTTTTTTAGATAGCTTCTCTTGCAATTTGATCAAAATTAAAAACCTTCAGATATATTGAAAAGACAAAGATTAGAAATAAAAAAGATTCCAGTACAGGGTTAAAATTTTATTTATTTGGTTAAATAAAAGTGCTGGTGCCTTCCTCAATTGACGATATGATCATTTTGAGATAAATGTCAAAAAATGGCATTACTTCTGCTCCTCTTCTAACTTCACCTTATGTTGATCTAATCTGTAACATTGAGGGTCTTTTAAAGTTTCACCTGAAAATATAAGAGTTCAGTACATGGAGAAACAAGAACTATAAACTTCTCTCCTCCAATTTAGAAGTATTATTTTTAATTAAAATTGCAAAGAGTAATAGGAAAACTAAAAACAATTTTTATATCAAATAAACGATTAAACATAAACTTGATGTCAAGAAGTCTGCAGCCTGTGTGCAAAATCGACTCTTATACACTTAAAATTGAAAAAATTACATCCAATACTGAGTTTCATAAGTCGTAACTTATTATATTCAACGAGTGTGCTGGTCGGATCAGTTCTCAATAGTAAACAATACTCTTTATTTATATATATATCTTTTTATGAAATGATACGATTATTAGTATCTCATTACTTATAAAAAGTTAACTAAAAATATTAAAATATTGGCAAGCTATTTCCGATAGTATGTTTTTGTAAAAGATTTGTTTGAAAACAAAAGTATTTCATTCAGCGGCAGCCTGCCTGTTTACTAGATCTCTGAAATTTGAGGGATTTAAATAACGGGCGCCTGACTATGACGTTTTTGCGTGACGTAGAAGTGCGCAAACGGGGCTTCGGAAACGATGCATGTGCGCCTGTGTGCCCGTCCGGGCGCAGTCGGGCTTCTGGAAAGCGCAGCTGATGTCAAAGCTGAGTGTGAAAAAGGGATGACTTTTTAATATTTTCAGATATGTAGGGATTATGTTCCCCTCAACCCCAAAACTAGAGTAGCATGTTTATATTCGATAAATTAAAAAATGGGGATAGGCTAATTTTTCAAAAGTTCGAAAGATATAATCAATTTCTTGTTTAAGATTTTCAGGATCACAGTAGTTGAAAGATCTTAAAAACAACATTAATAAAATTAATATTATTTTTAATGTAGAGAGGATGAGAGGAAAAAAATGAAGCAATTGGTTAGTATGTGTGGGTTTACGATAAACTTTAAATGATAAATGAGTTCCAGTTTGTATTAAAATGTTTAAAAAAGGAATGCATCCATCAACTTGTAATTCATAGGTAAACTTGATAGTTGGGGTTAAATTATTAATTTGTAATAAAAATCGATCAAATGGAAAAGAAGTAGGTATTATGGTAATGACGTCATCAACATATCTTTTCCATGAAATTTGAGAAAAGAGAGGGGCCTGTGGAAGGAGTCTGGTTTCAAAATATTCCATATATAAATTGGCTAAGATAGGACTCAAACTACCACCCATACTTGCACCAAATATTTGTCGATAAAAATTATTATGAAAAGTAAATACATTTTGGGACATACAAATTTGTAAACAATTAATAAATTTGGGTATGGGAATAGGGACCATATGAGGTAACAAAAAATTGGACAAAAATTCCAAAAGTTGTGGAATAGGAACATTGGTAAACAGACTAGTAACGTCAAAACTAGTTAAACAATGATTAAAAGGAATGAATCTGCCTATTTTGTCTATAAAGTCCTTGGCATTTTGTCTATATGTATGGAAGATACTGTGCCTAATAAGGGAGAGAGAAAAGAGGCCAGCCACTTATTTAATTTAGAAAAAACATCATTTCGCGCAGATATAATAGGTCTAAATGGGACACCTTAACATCATAAAGAAAGTGAATCAATTTTTGTCGCCTTTTGTTCTTTTACTTGTATATAATTTTACTTTTTATTTTTAGTTTTTATTAATTTTGTTAAAATTAAATTTATTTTCATTGTTAGTTCTGAGGAGTGAGACTGCGTTAAAGCCCTAACTAAACTCTTTAATTTCTTTTAAAGAAATTTTAATATCCCTGTTTATTTCTTAGTGTTTTAAATTATTTTGTTCTTTATATTAATAGAGTTTGAGTTGAAATAAAACTCTTTATATTTTTTTTGTTATATATATATATATATATATATATATATATATATATATATATAGCATAGGTTATGTTATTATATATATATATATATTGTTATTGTTGGTTATATATATATATATATATATATATATATATATATATATATATATATATATATATATATATATAAGGTTATTATATATAGTATATAGTATATATATAGTATATATATATAAGATATATATATATATATATATATATATATATAGTTAAGTTATTATTATGTTATATATATATATATATTATATATACACCCTAAATAAATAATTTGAAAAGAGATTGAAAATATTTGATTTTCTTGAAGATATTTACTTTTAAATAAATAAATACATTAATATTTTTTAAGTTACTTCAAAACGTCCTTTTCCGAATTCGTTTGATGTATCAAATTTCGAATATTTTTATGTTAAAAACTCGGAAAAATTATAATTTGGCCTCAATTTTAATTTGAAATCATAGTAAATACCAAAAAAATTGATTATATTTAGGTATGTTTATATATTTTGCATCAATTTATAACAAAGGGAGTAATGGAATTTAAAATATATTTTTTAATTTTGTTTGATTTAACCTCGCTATTTAGCAAATCTTATAAAGTTAACTCCGGTAGAAAACCCCGGTTTTTCCTGGTTTTTGGCCGGGCCAAATGCTAAAATGGTCGGGTTGGCCGGGCCGGGCCCGGTCGGTTCCTAACTGGGGGTAATTTGGTTTAATATTCCTTTACATTTGCGTTCAATTGCCCAACTCACTCTCCCCCATAAAGGTAATTTCATATACAGAATTTCTTTAGGTACAGTTAATTTAGTGCAGGATATTTGCTGAAATTTTAACGAAAGTTGTTTCCTAAATATTTTGTCAATGATAAAACCTGGGAATCCATTCTTTAGAAATAGCGTCTTTAGGAAGGCCAATTCATTCGAAAGATTAAAATATGTTGATAAGATCTTTTATGCTCTACCGAAAAGCGTTTTGGCAAATTAATTTTATGTAAATATGTAAATTGGGATCTGCAATTGTTGTTAACTCCTTTCTTTATCTTATTTTTGTTATATATATATATATATATGATATATATATATATATATATATATATATGTGTTATATATATATATATATATATATATATATATATATATATATATGTATATATATATATATCACTTCTAATCTGGTATGACAAGCGTCGCAACTCTTAAGCTTACCTTCCTTTGATTTCTTTCTTCCCTTTGCTTACTCTGTTTTTTTTCAGATCGTATCTATTCTATATTTGTGGATGTTCCCTCAGATTCCTCTTCTATCTATTGTGGTGTTCCTCAAGGCTCTGTTCTATCTTCAAATTTCATTCTGCCATCAACGATCTTTCTTAGCTACACTTCTAATCTTTGTTCACTCTTATGCTGATGCCCCAACTCTATTCTTTCACTCATTTCAAATCTGCCACCTCTTTTAATTCTAGAGTTGCTTCTCGTCTACAGCTTCCCGATTCAATTCTTGCCAATCTTGTCGGGATTTCTTGAACTGAGCATAAATAAAGGATATATATATATTAATGTCATGTCATATAACACCATCCAACTTACTTGTAAAATCTCAGCAAACATTCCTCGGCCAGGCCCCCAGGATAGTATTACCCAACATTGACGATTCAGTTTCTGGATAATGGCGGTGACTTGTTAACCACGTTGAAAAGATTCTACCGTATGTAACACTTTATGAATGTCTCAACCTCTCTATGGGAGAATCAACTTCTGCCAACAACAACTAGTGGTCAACTGAGAAAGCACCAAAATGAAACTCCGAGTTCGTTTTATATTAGATTAGTCCAAGATAGTATTGTTTAATTACCATTTATTACCTTGTCTGACATCTGACACTTAGAGATGAAATATTGAATCAAAATATTACTGCTAAATTAAAATAGAAAAATATTGCAAACAGTGTTTAAGTAATACGCCTGGATATATTAAAAATATTTTAATATAAAGAAAAATTAAATATAAAATAAAAAAAATATACTAATAAAAGAAAATAAATAAACTTTATATAAAAGTTAAAAAAAAATATATATATATATATATATATATATATATATATATATATGAGCAGTATATATCTTATATATATATATAAGTATATAAATAAAAACAAATGTACATCTAGTGCAAATATATTTAATATGTAAAATATATATATATATATATATATATATATATATATATATATATATATATATATATATATATATATATATATATATATATATATATATATATATAATTTCCAGTAAATAAATAAATTAATAAATAAAAATTAAATAAACAAAATTTAAAATTGAAAATTTTAGAAAAGTTTTAGTTGAAACAAATAAAATGTTAACAATAAAGGAATATATGAAATTAAGAAAATGTATGTTTATTTGTGCGTGTGTACAAAACAGCTGATCACCAAGGCGCGTTTTCTATTCAAAATGCACCATTGAGGATCTTGCATAGAGATAGAAATATTGCATAAACAATTTAATAAATTTAAGAATAAATTTATTAAATACTTTATTAAAAAATAAATATTTAACTGTGAAAAAATAAATTATTAAATAAAATATATGAAATATTGCAACTGCGCGAAAATATTAGAAATATAAACCATTACCTGGAAACATTCGTTTTGAAGACAGGATACAAAAAGATGCACATAAAGTCGTCTGCTACTTGCAACAGATTACGATTATGGAAACACATTAATAATATAAAATAAGCACCTTTTGATCATTAATAAAAATACCACATTATTATAACTTTAAAAATAATACACCACATTGAAATATTTTACACAGGAAGGTGAGACACTTTTATAATAATTAATATTTACACTCAAAAACGATTAAGACACCTTAGCATTTCAACATTGCAATTATAACCAACAGACAGACGCTATTAACAGGTGCATTGGATCAAAGCACTGTTGCCAAATACCACTCAACACGACACCAGACCTCATGGAAGGAATATCAAAAATAAGGTCACAAATGAGCTCTGCATCAGCTTTTATACGGCCTCAATCAAACTAAGTTACAATTAATATCCAATGGGATAACATTCAAAACAGGAGAAGGAAAGATGTGCACACATTTGTACTAAAACCAGGTAAAATCATATACCTTCAATTAGAAACGAGGGAGGAGTTCGTGGCAGCAGACATTCTCAGAGGAAAAATAATATATATATTTCTCCAGAAAATTGACCAAAGAGTAAACAAGCATTGAAAAAATTGAGCTACCACACCACAACAATTTAAAATAAATATATATACAAGATTTTGTTCCCAATGCTATTTATTTATTTATTTATATATATATATATATATATATATATATATCGCTTTTAAATATATATATAGTATATATATATATATATATATATATATATATATATTAGCAGTTATGTTATTATATATATATATATAAGTTAGTTAGAATATAAATATAGTATATATATATATATATATATATATATATATATATATATATATATATATATATATTAACTCTATATATATATACGCTACTTTTTATTCAATCACATTAGTGGAAAAGACAATGTGATTGCGGACTACCTGAGTCACTCTATTGAATCTGGATCGTCAGAAGACCTCAAGGAATCTCCAAGAGATGAAGAAGGAATTCCGCAACCGATCAATTCAGCATGTAAATAGCAAAATTACTGAGTAATTTGCTCGGATGGGAGGGCTAAAGATGTAATGTATGCAACATGCTAAATAGAATCGTTTGCTCCATTGGTCATTTTTCCCCATTACAATGTTTGTCTTCCTCCCTCAGAATAGCATGGTGCATATAAATAGCCTGCCCATCAGTACAGTATATATATATATATATATATATATATATATTTATTTAGTATATATTCTATATATATATATATATATATATATATATATATATATATATATATATATATATATATATATATATATATATATATATATATATATATATATATATATAATATATATATATCTATATATATATATATATATATATATATATATATATATATATATATATATATAATACTTAATTATTAAGTATTTTCTTTATAATAAAAGAGACAAGGGTGTGGAACTGTTTTATCCTTGCTTAACAATGATAAAATAATGTTCCAATCATTGTTGCTTTTATTATTATTATTATTATTATTATTATTATTATTATTGGTTGTGCAGTTGTTATTATTTATTATGTAGGCAAAGGAATATATATATATATATATATATATATATATATATATATATATATATATAGTTAGTTATATCAAAAATATATATATATATATATATATAAATATATATATATATATATATATATATATATATATGGTTATGTATATATATATATATATATTTTAAAAGCAAATTATAGTATAGCATATATATATATATATATTTATATATATATATATATATATATATATATATATATAGTATATATATATATATATATATATATAGAAGAGTATATATATATATATATATATATATATGTATATATATATTCCTTCACAAATGAAAATACATAGTAAAAATAATAATAATAAT